>APFE030993910.1:10600-30615 GCA_000404065.3 Pinus taeda
TCCCTTGTCCCTTCGTTTCGGTGAGTCGTTTGAGGGCGCGCGTGTGAACTCGTTCGGGTGGGTCGTTCGGGTGAACTCGTTCAGGCGGGTCGAGCGAACGATCTCGTATCAAAAAATGCTAAGTTGTGACCCGAGGTTGGCTTTGTGCACGTTCGTGCAGCTCATTTGCCTGGCTCTCCCTTGTCGCTTCGTTTCGGTGAGTCGTTTGAGGGCGCGCGTGTGAACTCGTTCGAGCGGGTCGTTCGGGTGAACTCGTTCAGGCGGGTTGGGCGAGGGCACACCCGGTGGAACGAGCCCGTGTCAAAAAATGCTAAGTTGTGACCCGAGGTTGGCTTTGTGCACGTTTGTGCAGCTCGTTTGCCCGGCTCTCCCTTGTCCCTTCGTTTGGGTGAGTCGTTTGAGGGCGTGTGTGTGAACTCGTTCGGGTGAACTCGTTCAGGCGGGTCGGGCGAGGGCGCACCCGAGCGAACGAGCCTGTGTCAAAAAATGCTAAGTTGTGACCCGAGGTTGGCTTTGTGCACATTCGTGCAGCTCGTTTTCCCGACTCTCCCTTGTCCGTTCGTTTGGGTGAGTCGTTTGAGGGCGTACGTGCGAACTCGTTCGACTGGGTCATTTGGGTGGGTCGTTCGGGCGGGTCGGGTGAGGGCGTGCATGTGAACTCATTCGGGCGGGTCGGGCGAGGGTGTCCGTGTGAACTCGTTCGGGCCGGCCGGGCGAGGGCGTCCATGTGAACTCGTTCAGGCGGGTCGGGCAAGGGCGCACCTGGACGAACGAGCCTGTGCCAAAAAATGCTAAGTTGTGACCCGAGGTTGGCTTTGTGCACGTTCATGCAGCTCGTTTGCCCGACTCTCCCTTGTCCGTTCGTTTGGGTGAGTCATTTGAGGGCGTGCGTGTGAACTCGTTCGGGTGGGTCGTTCGGGTGGGTCGTTCGGGCGGGTCGGGTGAGGGCGTGCGTGTGAACTCGTTCGAGTGGGCTGGGCGAGGGCGTCCGTGTGAACTTGTTCGGGCGGGTCGGGCGAGGGCATCCGTGTGAACTTCTTCAGGCGGTCTGGGCAAGGGCGTCCGTGTGAACTCGTTCGGGCAGGTCGGGCGAGGGTGCACCCGGGCGAATGAGCCCGTGTCAAAAAATGCTAAGTTGTGACCCAAGGTTGGCTTTTTGCACGTTCGTGCAGCTCGTTTGCTTGGCTCTCCCTTGTCCGTTCATTTGGGTGAGTCGTTTGAGGGCGTGCGTGCGAACTCGTTCGGATGGGTCCTTCGGGTGGGTCGTTCGGGCGGGTCTGGTGAGGGCGTGCGTGTGAACTCATTCAGGCGGGTTGGGTGAGGGCGTCCGTGTGAACTCAATCGGGCGGGTTGGGCGAGGGCGTCTGTGTGAACTCTTTCGGGCGTGTAACGCCCTCACAACTCGGGCAGGTGTGCGACGGGAAAACACTCCTTCGCACGACAGTTGAGCGGTGGGCACAACCCGGGCAGGCGTGCACGAGGGTGGGCAAGCGCCCTGCACGACGGGCATGCGACCCGTGCACGATGGACAGACACGTTCCAACACCGGGCGCAGTCACACAAAGAATGGATGAGTGCGGGTGACCCGTGCACGACAAGCGGGTGACGTGTAAACAATGGGTGGGCGCCCCGGCGGGCGACCCGTGTACAGTGGGCAGGTCACCGACGAGTTGGCATGCGGACGCAACGCGGCAGGCAAACGAGCTGGTGCGGCAGATAAACGAGCGACCCATGGGCGCCCCGCGCACGATGGGCAGGCGACCCGAGGGCGACCCGCGCCCGATGGGCGGGCGACCCGAACGACAGCACGACGAATGGCACAGTTGTGTGGAGCACGGGTATAGTCCGACAGCGGGCGGGCGCGGTTTAAATGACAGCGGGTGGGCGCGGTTCAAACGACAGCAAGTGCGCGGCAGCGGGCGACCCGTGCACGATGGGCAGGCGACCCGTGCACGATGGGCGGGCGACCCAGGTGGGCGACCCGACCATGCGACAAACGGCTGCAGCAATGCGACAAGGAAGTGCGACGTTCCAAGGGCGCATATAATACTTAAAGGAAAATGCGATGGAGTATGGGAGCTTTATAATGAAGCGTAGGGAGGATTTGCACTCAGGAAAAGGCCGACCCGCTAAATAATAAAGCAAGGGCTCCTAAAACGTGTTTTATGAGGTCGGCTTTAAAGCGGACACCCCTCACACTTGGAGCTAGCATGCGCATATATATGAGGACGCAAAGCTTCATTTGGGACTCATCAAGCACTTCGCTCAAGACTTCGCATAAGGACAAGAAGTGCGAATTCTTTAGAGAGGTAAATGTGCATGCTTCATGCGCATTAAGGTTAAAATGAAGTGCGCAATTTGTCTCGGTTGGAGGTTGGCAAGGAGGCCGTATATGAGTGAGCTTTATGGAGCAGTTTTATGCGGGACTTAAAGGAGGAGGTCTTGTGTCTCGGTTGAGCACCCTCCTACTGTAAGGAGTTAGCATATGTATCGGAAGGTTGTTCTATGCCTACATTGTAAAAAATTCTAAGTGTTGGCCTTGGGTTTACGCCAGGCACACTTGTATGATGTATTATTGAAGATTATCATAATATATTAATATCGGGCGAACTTGTTCGGGAGTTGCCCCTCCCTTTACACTTGTGTGCAATTGTTATTGTTCTCGGTTTAATTGCATATCAGATAATGAATGTGTATGGGCTTCATTAAGTGTAAAGATTAATGCTTTTACTTGGTTGATAAAAATAAACTAAGTATGTTTATGTGAAAGGCGTAGTCCATGTGCATGAGTATTGAAAAAAAGAAAGTGCACGGTGGTGCCGCACCTCGCCGGAAACGGCTGGAAGACTACCGTAGACCTGGGGGCGTGACAGGGCGGGTCGGGCGAGGGTGTCTGTGTGAACTCATTCGGGCAGGCCGGGCGAGGGCATCCGTGTGAACTTGTTCGGGCGGGTCGGGCGAGGGCGTCCGTGTGAACTCGTTCGGGCGGGTCGGGCGAGGGCACACCCGGGCGAACGAGCCCGTGAAAAAAAATGCTCAGTTGTGACCCGAGGTTGGCTTTGTGCACGTTTGTGCAACTCGCTTGCCCGGCTCTCCCTTGTCTATTCGTTTGGGTGAGTCGTTTGAGGGTGTGCATGCAAACTCGTTCGGGCGGGTCGTTCGGGTGGGTCGTTCAGGCGGGTCGGGTGAGGGCGTGCGTGTGAACTCGTTCGGGCGTGTCACGCCCCTATACTTTCTTTGTGTAATAAGGGGGTGCGGCACCGCCTTATACCGGGTTCGGGCATATACGAACTACGCCTTCCTTAGACTTTCAACACCGATTTAGCTCTCAAACCGTGTTATGTATATAATTTTCCCACTGTTAACTCTTTACTTAATGACCAATATTTGCACAACAATATAATCTTCAATTATATATGTTTAACTTAAAAGATCATTCCATAAAACAGCAACAATAAATCGCACAACACAATTAACACGAGTATTGAAAGAACTGGGCGCCAACCCCAACTGGATTGCCCCAAACTGTTAACTCCTTTAACAATATTAATTCATGCGTTACAATATGTGTGAGCCCGCCGGGCGTCACAACCTTTACCGAACGTTCGGCCTGCACGACCCACCGGTCGTTTACAACAGTCCCTTTTTCGGGTACTCTGTCAGACCCAACCGACCGTTCAACCCGATCTTTCGACCGTTCCCCAGACTCTCGGCCTGTACCGAACTACCGCAGCAACTAGTCGTGTCGTCAACCTTCTTGCGCACTGCCGGCGCCTCGTTCGACAGTCCAACTGTCCTGACTCGTTCAGACTTCCGTCACAGCCCTCGGTGCGTTCGCACCATTTGTTCGTTCGACCTGTTCGTTGTCCGAAACTGTCCCGACCGCTTCCTCCGCCTTAGAAACGAGGCTCGCCTATCACATCGTCGCTAAGCGCTGTTGTGTGAAGGCTCAGTCAAGACGGAATGCCTTAGAGCGATGTAAGATCGAATGAGTTGATGCCTTGAATGATTTGAGCGCTCTCCATATATATACGGATCCACGCCAATCTCAAGGGGTGTCGGTTACTCCAAACCGACCCCCGAATAAGTGGTCCGCCGCCCCAACTCCATGAGCCGACGTGTTGTTTGGTTGATTGTCGCCCCAACTCTCTTGAGCCGACCCATATGTTCATTCGAGAGTTCGTGTTGTCAACCGTTCGGGGCGGGTTGGCCTATGTTTCATATGGCCGCCCGCACCATGGTATAAGCCAAGCTCCCTCTAATCCCACGCGCTCGATCCTTGTGCTGCCTCGTAATCGTCAATCCGCACTATGGTGAAGTCCACCTTTCCGGACCACTCACCTAGTACCGTCTCTACTTTTTCGGCTATACCCAGAATTGCCGTTGGAGGGGAATTTACGGTCTTCATGTGTGCGTCTACCGGCACGAATTTTAAACCCAATTTCCTTACAACGTCTTCACTCATGAAGTTGTGCGAGGCTCCACTGTCCACCATCGTGAGTATCTTAACTCCGCCAATCCTCATGTTCACGTACTCCAACCTATTCCTCTCAGGGTTTCTTTTAGAGGTAGTTTCTGCCGCGGCCGAGGCCCCGAGAATCTGCATCATACCGATAGATGTGTTGTCCTCCTCCTCTTCTTGAACGGCGGCAGTCACTTTTGGTTTTGAGCTGCAATTCTTTGCCATATGTGGACCTTCGCATATCCAACACTTCAAAGGTCTTTTCTCCTTCGTCGAGTTCTCTGCTCTTGAAGTGCCCTCTCTTTTCTTCTCCTTTGGTTTTTCAGGCTTCCTTTTCTCATTGGAAGTTTCGTCGTAGTGGTCCACAAGCCTGTCGACCGTTGCAAAAGCCTCTTCAAGCGTTCTGATTTTCTGCCTTTTTACTTCGTTCCGAGCCCATGGCTTCAACCCAATGATAAAGTTGAAGACTTTATCTTTATCGGACATGTCGGGCAGTTCCAAAACCGCACTTGAATACTGTTGCTGGTACATTTGTAGGCTCCCTGTTTGTTTGATATACTTAATCCGGGACCTTGCTTCCCACGTTTCGTCTTGTGGACTGAAGTGAGTCTGCATGGCCTTCTTCATATCATCCCAGGAGGTGATGTCCTCTGTGCTGCCGTTAGCAACATGATCCGCCCTCCTTCTCCACCACATTTTTGCGTCATTTGTTAGGAATTGCGCAGCTACCTTGACCTGCGATTCCCCTTTGGCCAGGTTTAATCTCTCCAGGTACTGCTCCATATCCCACAAAAAGTTCCCGAGAACCTTCGCACTTCTTGTCCTGTCGTACGATTCTGGTTCGTTGACTTTTACGTGGGGCACTCCCCCACCTGAATTGTGTCTCACAGCTCTCTTTAGCACCACGATCTCGTCCTGGGCTTCCTCAAGAGCTTGAATTGCTTTGTTGAGCGCTCCCTTCAAGTTTCCAATTTCTGCTAGTCCTTAGTCTCTTGACTCCTCAACCTCTTTTAACCTCTCCTCAAGCTGAGTACACCAAAGATCTTGGTACTCGTATTTGGTCTTGAGTTCCTCGATTTTCTCTTTTACCCCTGAGATGTCTTCTTGTTCCTTTTTCAACGATGCCACCTCTTGGTTCCAAGAGCTTTCTAGGCTGTCCACTCTCTTGATCACCTTGTCAACGAAATCAGGTGTTGCTTCCCTCACCTCATCCTTTGTTGTGTGGTTTCCTGCTTGAGAATTGGCAGCCATCTTCTTTTGTGATCTGGTCCCCACCATTCACTATTCGTCCTTTTGCCTTGTGACCGTTCACTACCGACGGTCCAACCCTGCACTTTGTCACGAACGATCTGTTCACCAGCTCCAACCGAGCTCTGATACCATCTGTCACGCCCCTATACTTTCTTTGCGTAATAAGGGGGTGCGGCACCGCCTTATACCGGGTTCGGGCATATACGGACTACGCCTTCCTTAGACTTTCAACACCGATTTAGCTCTCAAACCGTGTTATGTATATAATTTTCCCACTGTTAACTCTTTACTTAATGACCAATATTTGCACAACAATATAATCTTCAATTATATATGTTTAACTTAAAAGATCATTCCATAAAACAGCAACAATAAATCGCACAACACAATTAACACGAGTATTGAAAGAATCGGGTGCCAACCCCAACCGGATTGCACCAAACTGTTAACTCCTTTAACAATATTAATTCATGCGTTACAATATGTGTGAGCCCGCCGGGCGTCACAACCTTTACCGAACGTTTGGCCTGCACGACCCACCAGTCGTTTACAACAGTCCTGTTTTCGGGTACTCCGTCAGACCCAACCAACCGTTTAACCCAATCTTTCGACCGTTCCCCAGACTCTCGGCCTGTGCCGAACTACCGCAGCAACTAGTCGTGTCGTCAACCTTCTTGCGTACTGTCGGCGCCTCGTTTGACAGTCCAACTATCCTGACTCGTTCAGACTTCCGTCGTAGCCCTCGGTGCGTTCGCACCGTTTGTTCGTTCAACCTGTTCGCTGTCCGAAACTGTCCTGACCGCTTCCTCCGCCTTAGAAACGAGGCTCGCCTATCACATCGTCGCTAAGCACTGTTGTGTGAAGGCTCAGTCAAGACGGAATGCCTTAGAGCGATGTAAGATCGAATGAGTTGATGCCTTGAATGATTTGAGCGCTCTCCATATATATACGGATCCACGCCAATCTCAAGGGGTGTCGGTTACTCCAAACCGACCCCCGAATAAGTGGTCCACTGCCCCAACTCCATGAGCCGACGTGTTGTTTGGTTGATTTTCGCCCCAACTCTCTTGAGCCGACCCATATGTTCATTCGAGAGTTCGTGTTGTCAACTGTTTGGGGCGGGTCGGCCTATGTTTCATATGGCCGCCCGCACCATGGTATAAGCCAAGCTCCCTCTAATCCCGTGCGCTCGATCCTTGTGCTACCCACATCGCAAATGCCTTCGCTGTTCGGTCCTCGTACTGCCCAAATGCCTTCGTTGTTCGGTCCTTGTGCACGTAATCATCGTTCGTCGGTTGCCATATCGTTCGGGCGGGCGCACTCCGTGTCGCCCCGCCTATGTGGACTTTCTGCCCGGTTAACCAGTCGTTCAACCTGTCGGTCCTTCCGTTCGTCTGTCCGTGTAGGCCTCTGCCCTGCTGCCCGTGAACCACCTCCGCGGTCCCGGTATGACTGTTCATTTGGCGTTTCGGGTGGGTGGGCGCACTATCGTGTCGCCCACCACCATCATCCTCCGACGTTCCACCATGCCAAACTATAATTCTTTCGGGCGCCCATCCTCCGATGTTTGCCCATGCTACCCGTGTGCCCCCTCCGTTGCACTGGTGATGATGTTCTATCGTGTCGGGCTCTTGAACGAAACCTTGGGTGGGGACGTCGTTCATCGACGTTCGGGTCGCTCGCTGTCGTGCGGAGCGCCCGGTCCTCAAGGCGTTACAGGGCGGGTCGGGCGAGGGCGTCCGCGTGAACTCGTTCGGGCGGGTCGGGCGAGGGCTTTCGTGTGAACTCGTTCGGGTGGGCCGGGTGAGGGCGTCCATGTGAACTCGTTCGGGAGGGTCGTTTGGGCGGGTCGGGCGAGGGCGCACCAGGGCGAATGAGCCCGTGTCAAAAAATGCTAAGTTGTGACCCGAGGTTGGCTTTGTGCACGTTCGTGCAGCTCGTTTTCCCGGGTCTCCCTTGACCATTCGTTTGGGTGAGTTGTTTGAGGGCGTGCGTGCGAACTCGTTCGGGCGGGTCATTCGGGTGGGTCGTTCGGGCGGGTCGGGTGAGGGCGTGCATGTGAACTCGTTCGGGCGGGTCAGGCGAGGGCGTCCATGTGAACTCGTTCGGGCGGGTCGGGCGAGGGCGTCCGTGTGAACTCGTTCGGGCGTGTAACGCCCTGAGGACCGGGCGCTCCGCACGACAGCGGGCGGCCCGAACGTCGACAAACGATGTCCCCACCCAAGGTTCCGTTCAAGGCTCGACACGAAGGCATAAACTTCACCGGTGCAATGGAGGGGGCACACGGGCAGCATGGGCAAACATCGGAGGATGGGCACCCGAAAGAATTATAGTTTGGCACGGTGGAACGTCGGAGGACGATGGCGGTGGGCGACACGATAGTGCGCCCACCCGCCCGAAACGCCAAACAAACAGTTATCACCGGGACCGCGGAGGTGGTTCACGGGCAGCAGGGCGGAGGTCTACATGGACACACGAACGGGAGGACCGACAGTTTGAACGACAGGTTAACCGGGCGGAGGTCCACATAGGCGGGGCGACACGGAGTGCGCCCGCCCGAATGATATGGCAACCGGCGAACGACGATTACGTGCGAAAGGACCGAACAGCAAGGACTTGCGACATGGGCAGCACAAGGACCAAACAGCGAGGACTTGCGACGTGGGCAACACAAGGATCGAGCGCGCGGGATTAGAGGGAGGTTGGCTTATACCGTGGCGTGGGCGGCCATATGAAACATAGGCCGACCCGCCCCGAACGGTTGACAACACAACTCCCGAATTGACATGGGGGTCGGCTCAAGAGAGTTGGGGCGACAATCACCAATATACACGTCGGCTCATGGAGTTGGGGCGGCGGAACACTCAAACGGGGTCGGCTTGGAGTAACCGACACCCCTCCAAGGTTGGCGTGAATTCGTATAAGTATGGAGAGCGCTCAACTCATTTGGACATCAACTCATTCGATTATACATCGCTCTAAGGCAATCGGTCTTGGTTAGCCTTCGAAGAGCTCTTCACACAACAGCGCATAGCGACGATGTGACAGACGGGTTCGAAGCAACTAAGGACGGGTTTGATTGGCGAACGGTCGAACGAACAGGACGACGACGGAAGTCTGAAAGAGTCAGGATAGTCAAACTGTCGAACGAAGGCACAGCAGGCGCAAGAGAGTCGACGAAACGACGAAGCGCTGCGGTAGTTTGGTACAGGCCGAGAGTCCGGTGGACGGTTGGTTGGGTCCGGCAGATTGCCTGAAAACGGGACTGTTGTAAACGACCGGAGGGTCGTGCAGGCCAGTCGTTCAAGGAACGGTGGTGACGCCCGGTGGGGCTCCCACACATTGTAATCTTGTAAATTGATATTGTTAAAAGAGTTAACAGTTCTTGGGTGCAACTCGGTTAGAGTTGGCGCCCACCACTTTCAATACTTGTGTTAAGTGTATTGTGTGAGTTATTGTTGCTGCTTTATGGAATGATTCGTTAGTTAACAATATATAATTGGAGATTATATTGCTGTTCATATATCGGTCATTAAGTAAAGAGTTAACAGTGGGAAATTATATACATAACACAGTTTAAGGAGTTAAATTGGTGTTGGAAGTCGTAGGAAGGCGTAGTCCGTATATGCCAGAACCCGGCATAAGGCGGTGCCGCACCCCCATATTACACAAAAAAATATAGGGGCATGACAGATGGTATCAGAGCTCGGTTGGAGCTGGTGAACAGATCGTTCGTGGCAGGTGACAGGTGCGTACACATAAACAGGAGTTGAACGAGTCGGGTCGTCGGCAGACCGAACGTTCGGGTAGAGGATTGGTAAAAGATATGGCACAGGTTGAAGAACGTCGGGAGAAGTTCTACATCACCTTGGACAGAATAAAAAAGACGATGGAGGGACACCCATAGGTTCTTGAGGAACTTGCTGCCTTAGAAAAAGACGTCGAAGAACTTTTCCAAGTCAGTGGAATAAGAGAGCAAAAGACAATTGCAGAATATACCACTGAAGAGGAAGAAGTTTTCACGGACGTACCGGCGGCACAAGGAATGGCAAGCGCTGCCACGGTTCAGAGGGAGCCAGTTGAGACAAGTCGTTCAGACTTGGACGGAAAATTGAAAATCATGATTGGGCAGGAGGAGCTCGACCACCTAGACAGGTTGGGGATGCACTACCGGGAACATCCGGAGGACTTTCGGAAGATTAGTGGATACCTGGTTGGTACATTCGAGCCGAATATGGAAGGAGCACAGGATGACGGGAGTTCGATAGAGGTAAAACTTGAAAGCGCTCAAGTTAAACCAGAATCGGATTGCCTACCGACATGGACGGATGATGACACCTGCATGAAAGCACAAGGCATGGCAAAGTATGAAGAATACAGGAAGGAGTTCTCTATTATCTCGAGTAGGTTGATGATGAGAGGATGTCTTCGAATTCGCGAAGAGCTTGCAGCCTTGGGGAAAAGCGTTGAAGGACTTCTTCAAGTCGACCAAATGATGGAGCAAGTGATTGCAGATTGGAATGCCAGAAAGGAAGAAGTTGCAGACGGAGATAGAACCGAGGGAAGGCTTGAATCACATCAAGTTGAACCACAATCGAACTGTGGGCACACAGACATAACTGAGAAAGCTCTTGCGAAGAGACCTCGTGACGACATTCCAGACAGTTCAAGTGAGCATTTGGTAGAGGGGCCGAGGATGGGAAAAGACAAAATTAGCTTGCCTATGCAGGAGGGCGCCTTACCATGGGAGTGCACGACAGAACTTAGTACGAAGAAGCAAGAAGTGACAGCGGTTGGAGAGAGAGAACCGATCACTCGAACACTCTCGAGCAACGCCTTGGATTTGGCGAGGAGGCTGGAGTTAGTAGAAGACAAGAGAAGTAAGAGATTGAGGAGATGGAGGGAGACACGGAAAGAGTATCTCCGACAGCTAGAGTTGATGGACGAAGGTGAGCCACCAGACTCACCCCCGTCGAAGTTGGCTTAAATGAAACGGGAGGTAGGGCTCACCGTTGGCTGTTCAAGGCAGTGAGCCCGTAAGGTGATTGAGCAGGGTGGTCTTTCAGTCAGCAGAAAAGTGGGGTTCCACGAACCTGAGCCGGGGATCGAACTGTAAGTTTACTTACACTGGAGGTCCATACATGGTGACTTAGAGGTCTGAAGCATTAAGGAGCCGGATCGATGTCTAATTTCCGATTTGGTGTAGTATGGGATGCACACTCCCGGAACGTGCACAGGATTACGAAACGGGAGGGCGACTTGATATGGAGGACTGAAGGGGGCACGATGGTATGGAGGTTGTCGAGGACGACAACGGAATAAGTTGGGGGAGGATGTAATGCCCTGAGGACCGGGCACTCCGCACGACAGCGTGTGGCCCGAACGTCGACAAACGACGTCCCCACCCAAGGTTCCGTTCAAGGCTCGACACGAAGGCATAAACTTCACCGGTGCAACGGAGGGGGCACACGGGCAGCATGGGCAAACATCGGAGGATGGGCGCCCGAAAGAATTATAGTTTGGCACGGTGGAACGTCGGAGGATGATGGCGGTGGGCGACACGATAGTGCGCCCACCCGCCCGAAACGCCAAACGAACAGTTATCACCGGGACCGCGGAGGTGGTTCACGGGCAGCAGGGCGGAGGTCTACATGGACACACGAACGGGAGGACCGACAGTTTGAACGACAGGTTAACCGGGCGGAGGTCCACATAGGCGGGGCGACACGGAGTGTGCCCGCCCGAACGATATGGCAACCGGCGAACGACAATTACGTGAGAAAGGACCGAACAGCGAGGACTTGCGACATGGGCAGCACAAGGACCGAACAGCGAGGACTTGCGACGTGGGCAGCACAAGGATCGAGCGCGCGGGATTAGAGGGAGGTTGGCTTATACCGTGGCGTGGGCGGCCATATGAAACATAGGCCGACCCGCCCCGAACGGTTGACAACACAACTCCCGAATTGACATGGGGGTCGGCTCAAGAGAGTTGGGGCGACAATCACCAATATACACGTCGGCTCATGGAGTTGGGGCGGCGGAACACTCAAACGGGGTCGGCTTGGAGTAACCGACACCCCTCCAAGGTTGGCGTGAATTCGTATAAGTATGGAGAGCGCTCAACTCATTTGGACATCAACTCATTCGATCATACATCACTCTAAGGCAATCGGTCTTGGTTAGCCTTCGAAGAGCTCTTCACACAACAGCGCATAGCGACGATGTGACAGACGGGTTCGAAGCAACTAAGGACGGGTTCGGTTGGCGAACGGTCGAATGAACAGGACGACGACGGAAGTCTGAATGAGTCAGGACAGTCAAACTGTCGAACGAAGGCGTGGCAGGCGCAAGAGAGTCGACGAAACGACGAAGCGCTGCGGTAGTTTGGTATAGGCCGAGAGTCCGGTGGACGGTTGGTTGGGTCCGGCAGATTGCCCGAAAACGGGACTATTGTAAACGACCGGAGGGTCGTGCAGGCCAGTCGTTCAAGGAATGGTGGTGACGCCCGGTGGGGCTCCCACACATTGTAATCTTGTAAATTGATATTGTTAAAAGAGTTAACAGTTCTTGGGTGCAACTCGGTTAGAGTTGGCACCCGCCACTTTCAATACTTGTGTTAAGTGTATTATGTGAGTTATTGTTGCTGCTTTATGGAATGATTCGTTAGTTAACAATATATAATTGGAGATTATATTGTTGTTCATATATCGGTCATTAAGTAAAGAGTTAACAGTGGGAAATTATATACATAACACAGTTTAAGGAGTTAAATTGGTGTTGGAAGTCGTAGGAAGGCGTAGTCCGTATATGCCCGAACCCGGCATAAGGCGGTGCCGCACCCCCATATTACACAAAACAAATATAGGGGCGTGACAGGGCGGGTCGGGTGAGGGCATCCGTAAGAACTCGTTCGGGCGGGTCGGGCAAGGGCACACCCGGGCGAACGAGCACGTGTCAAAAAATGCTAAGTTGTGACCCGAGGTTGGCTTTGTGCACGTTCGTGCAGCTCGTTTGCCTGGCTCTCCCTTGTCCATTCATTTGGGTGAGTCATTTGAGGGCGTGCGTGTGAACTCGTTCGGGCGGGTCGTTCGGGTGAACTCGTTCAGGCGGGTCAGGCGAGCGCGCACCCGGGTGAATGAGCCCGTGTCAAAAAATGCTAAGTTGTGACCCAAGGTTGGCTTTGTGCACGTTCGTGCAACTCATTTTCCCGGCTCTCCCTTGTCCGTTCGTTTGGATGAGTCGTTTGAGGGCTTGCGTGCGAACTCGTTCGGGCAGGTCGGGTGAGGGCGTGCGTGTGAACTCGTTCGGGCGAGGGCGTCCGTGTGAACTCGTTCGGGCGGGTCATTCGGGCGGGATGGGCGAGGGCGTCCGTGTGAACTCGTTCGGGCGCGTCGGGCGAGGGCGTCTGTGTGAACTCTTTCAGGTAGGTCGGGTGAGGGCGCACCCAGGTGAACGAGTCCGTGCCAAAAAATGTTAAGTTGTGACCCGAGGTTGGCTTTGTGCACGTTCGTGCAGCTTGTTTTCCTGGCTCTCCCTTGCCCCTTTGTTTGGGTGAGTCGTTTGGGGGCGTGCATGCGAACTCGTTCGGGCGGGTCATTCGGGTGAACTCGTTGAGGCGGGTCGGCCGAGGGCGCCCTCGGGCGAACGAGCCCGTGTCAAAAAATGCTAAGTTGTGACCCGAGGTTTGGGATTTTGTGCACGTTGTGCAGCTCGTTTGCCGCCGACCTCTGCCTTTGTCCGTTCATTTGGGTGAGTCGTTTGGGGCGGGGCGTGCGTGCGAACGTCGTTCGGCGCGGGTTCGTTCGGCGTGAACTCGTTCAGGCGGGTCGGGCAGAGGGGCACATCCCGAGCGAACGAGCCTGTGTCAAAAAATGGTAAGTTGTGACCGCGAGGTTGGCTTTGTGCGACGCTCGTCGCAGCTCGTTTTGCCTGGCTCTCCCTTTGTCCGTTCGTTGGTGAGTCGTTGTGAGGCGTGCATGGCGACACTCGTTCGGAGCTGGGTCGTTCGGTACGAGATGAACTTCGTTCAGGCGGGTGGGGCGAGGGCGCACCCGGGCGCACGAGCCCGTGTCAAAAAATGCTAAGTTGTGACCCGAGGTTGGCTTTGTGCATGTTCGTGCAGCTCGTTTTCCCGGCTCTCCCTTGTTCGTTCGTTTGGGTGAGTCGTTTGAGGGCGTGGGTGCGAACTCGTTCGAGTGAACTCGTTCGGGCGGGTCGGGTGAGGGCGCACCCGGGTGAATGAGCCCGTGTCAAAAAATGCTAAGTTGTGACCCGAGGTTGGCTTTGTGCACATTGGTGCAGCTCGTTTTCCCGGCTCTCCCTTGTCCCTTCGTTTGGGTGAGTCGTTTGAGGGCGTGCGTGCGAACTCGTTCGTGCGGGTCGTTCGGGTGAACTCGTTCAGGCGGGTCGGGCGAGGGTGCACCCGGGCGAACGAGCACGTATCAGAAAATGCTAAGTTGTGAGCCTAGGTTGGCTTTGTGCATGTTCCTGCAAATCGTTTTCCCGGCTCTCCATTGTCCCTTAGTTTGGGTGAGTCGTTTGAGGGCGTGCGTGCGAACTCGTTCAGGCGGGTCGGGGGAGGGCGCACCCGGGCGAATGAGCCCGTATTAGAAAATGCTAAGTTATGACCCGAGGTTGGCTTTGTGCATGTTCGTGCAGCTCGTTTTCCCAGCTCTACCTTGTCCCTTCGTTTGGGTGAGTCATTTGAGGGCGTGCGTGCAAACTCGTTCGGGCGGGTCGTTCGGGCGAACTCATTCAGGCGGGTCCGGCGAGGGCGCACCTGGGTGAACGAGCCCGTATCAGAAAATGCTAAGTTGTGACCCAAGGTTGGCTTTGTGCACATTCCTGCAACTCGTTTTCCCGTCTCTCCCTTGTCCCTTCGTTTTGGTGAGTCGTTTGAGGGCGTGCGTGTGAACTCGTTCGGACGGGTCGTCCGGGCGAACTCGTTCAGGCGGGTTGGGCGAGGGTGCACCCGGGCGAACGAGCCCGTATCAGAAAATGCTAAGTTGTGACCCGAGGTTGGCTTTGTGCACGTTCATGTAGCTTGTTTTCCCGGCTCTCCCTTGTCCCTTCGTTTCGGTGAGTCGTTTGAGGGCGTGCGTGCGAACTCGTTCGGGCGGGTCGTTCGGGCAAACTCGTTCAGGCGAGTCGGGCAAGGGCGCACCCGGGCGAACGAGCCCGTATCAGAAAATGCTAAGTTGTGACCCGAGGTTGGATTTGTGCACGTTCGTGCAGCTCGTTTTCCCAGATCTCCCTTGTCCCTTCGTTTCGGTGAGTCGTTTGAGGGCGTGCGTGCGAACTCATTCGGGCGGGTCGTTCGGGCGAACTCGTTCAGGCGGGTCGGGCGAGGGTGCACCCAGGCGAACGAGCCTGTATCAAAAAGTGCTAATTTGTGACCCGTGGTTGGCTTTGTCCATGTTCGTGCAGCTCGTTTGCCCGGCTCTCCCTTGTCCCTTCGTTTGGGTGAGTCGTTTGAGGGCGTGCGTGCGAACTCGTTCAGGCGAGTCGGGCGAGGGCGCACCCTGGAAAACGAGCGCGTATCAAAAAGTGCTAAGTTGTGACCCGAGGTTTGATTTGTGCACGTTCGTGCAGCTCATTTACCCGGCTCTCCCTTGTCCATTCATTTAGGTGAGTCGTTTGAGGGCGTGCGTGTGAACTTGTTCGAGCGGGTCGTTCGGGTGAACTCGTTCAGGCGGGTCGAGTGAGGGCGCACCCGGGCGAACGAGCCCGTATCAAAAAGTGCTAAGTTGTGACCCGAGGTTGGCTTTGTGTGCCTTCGTGCAGCACGTTTGCCTGGCTCTCCCTTGTCCCTTCGTTTTCCTGTGAAAGGTGGGTTGGTAATTGAGTGTGTTTTCGGATTTGCTTGAAGGATGGCCTTGGGTCATTTGTAGGGTGGCCGATTTTCATCTTCTCTCCATCCCCACTCGGTAGCGCATGAGCGGTAATGTTGGCCATGCTCGTCCTGGGAGGCATATGTGAACAATTTCCCTTCTGCTCTCTAAGTTCTTGGAGCTGTATGGGCTATTGTGGTGTGGCTCCCCGGCTCATCTTGGTCCCTTCGTGCCCCTCAAGATGATACCAGCGACAGGGTTTCTTTCCGTGTGAAAGGTGGGTTGGCAATCAAGTTGTGTTTTCGGGTTTTCCCAAAAGATGGCCTTGGGTTGTCTGTAGGGTGGCCGATTTTCATCTTCTCTCCATCCCCACTCGGTAGCGCATGAGCGGTAACACTGGCCATGGTCGTCCCAGGAGGCATATGTGAACAATTCCCTTTCTCTCCATCCCCACTCGGTAGCACATGAGCGGTAATGTGTGCCATGGTCGACCCGGGAGGCATATGTGAACAATTCCCCTTCTGCTCTCGAAGTTCTTGGAGCTGTATGGGCTGTTGTGGTGTGGCTCCCGGGCTCGTCCTGGTCCCCTTGTGCCCCTCCAGATGATACTAGTGGCAGGTTTTCTTTTCGTGTGAAAGGTGGGTTGGCAATCGAGTTGTGTTTTCGGGTTTGCCTGAACGATGGCCTTGGGTCATTTTTAGGGTGGCCTATTTTCATCTTCTCTCCATCCCCACTCGGTAGTGCATGAGTGGTAATGTTGGCCATGCTCGTCCTGGGAGGCATATGTGAACAGCTCCCCTTCTGCTCTCCAAGTTGTATGGTTTGTTGTGGTGTGGCTCCCTGGCTCGTCTTGGTCCCCTTGTGCCCCTCCAGATGATAACAGCGACAGGTTTTCTTTCCGTGTGAAAGGTGGGTTGGCAATCGAGTTGTGTTTTCGGGTTTGCCTGAATGATGGCCTTGGGTCGTTTGTAGGGAGGCCGATTTTCATCTTCTCTCCATCCCCACTCGGTAGCGCATGAGCAGTAATGTTGGCCATGCTCGTCCCGGGAGGCATATGTGAACAATTCCCCTTCTGTTATCCAAGTTCTTTAGGTCGTTGTAGTGTGGCTCCCTGGCTCATCTTGGTCCCCTCGTGCCCCTCCAGATGATACCAGCGACAGGCTTTCTTTCCGTGTGAAAGGTGGGTTGGTAAGCGAGTTGTGTTTTTGGGTTTGCCTGAACGATGGCCTTGGGTCGTTTATAGGGCGGCCGATTGTCATCTTCTCTCCATCCCCACTCGGTAGCGAATGAGCGGTGGTGTGGGCCATGCTCATCCCCATCCCTCTTTCCCATCCCAACGATAAGAATGGTGAAAGTTTGCTCAGCGCTCTGTTGAGCCTTTGTTGTTGTGGTCCCAAATGGGAGCCCCAAAACTCTGTCGTGCCTATGTCGCTGCTGTGCCCCTCGGTTATTGCGAACAGAAAATTTTGATTGCGCTGGGCAGCCATGTGTGGCTCCATTGAAATTGGCTCCTCGTTATATTGTTCGCCTCCTCCCTATTTGGTGCGGAGGGTTTTGCTTTTCGTGTGAAAGGTGGGTTGGTAATTGAGTTGGTTTTTCGGGTTTGCCTCAAGAATGGCCTTGGGTCATTTGTAGGGCGGTCGATTTTCATCTTCTCTCCATTCCCACTCGGTAGCGCATGAGCGGTAATGTTGGCCATGCTTGTCCCTGGAGGCATATGTGAACAATTCCCCGACTGCTCCAAGTTCTCGGAGTTGTATGGGTTTTTGTGGTGTGGCTCCTTGTGATGGTTGGCCTCTTCATTGTTCGGCTGTTTATGGCGCCGGTTTCTTGTGCTTGTACTCTTTCTGTGTTGGCATTGTCGGTTGAGATGCATACATTTAAGAGGGCCGTGGAAGGGTTTTGGTTGTAAACCACCTACCCTCCCTCTTGCTTGCTTTTTCCGTCGGGTGATGTGAGGCGTTTTTCTCCTTGTTGTAAATTCAAGGGTTGGTATTCCTTTCAAAGTGCACATCGTTTGTGGTTGCGCTAGCTTTGAGGTTTTGATAGATGTGTTGGCCCATATGTTTGATCGTGGGGTTGGCTTTTTCCTTGCATCTTGCGTGTGTGGCAGGCTTTTGAGGTTGGAAATGTTAAGTCACAACGTTTATGGGCATTTTGTTGTTTCAATTTTGTATGCGCTCGTGGTCCAATGGGGAGGAGGCTTGCTACGTCGATGGTGTGGCCTATCTAGAAGAAGGATTTCGAGGTGGAACTCTTCGACCCCCCTCCTTTGCGTGGAGGTGGCCGTAGGGGAAAATTATTCATCGTCTGGTCGGTAAAGCTGTGGGAAATCTCCTAGGTTGCCTGTACGTATGGTGCATGGGGTGCGGAGCTACCCGATCTGTCCTCCTGTTTGGATATGTTCTTGTATTATGTAGCGAGCCTCTTGATTTGCATTTATTTCCTTCCTTTTCCTTCGCATCGTGGTTTCCGCAGGCGGTCAAGTGATCAAGGTCCATCGTTGCTGCTATCCGGGTGGACTCCTAGGTGGCCTCGGTGCACGGCGGAGAGGGCCGGGGGGCATTTCTAAGAGAGGTTGTGGGCTAGGTTGGTCTTGTTTTGTTTCCTTCCATTTCATTTGCATTGAGGCTACCGCAGGCGATCATGTGATCGAGGTCCATCGTTGTTGCTGTCCAGGTGGACTCCTAGGTGGCCTCCGTGTGAGGAGGGGAGGGTTGGGGGCATGTGTTGTTTCAATTGTGTATGCGCTCGTGGTCCAATGGGGAGGAGGCTTGCTATGTCGATGGTGGGGGCTATCTGGAAGAAGGATTTCGAGGTGGAACGCTTCGACCTCCCTCCTTTGCGTGGAGGTGGCCGTAGGGGAAACCTATTCATCATTCGGTCGGTAAATCTGTGGGAAATCTCCTAGGTTTCTTGTACGTAGGGTGCGTGGGGTGTGAGGCTGCCCGATCCCTCCTCTTGTTTGGATATGTTCTTGTATTGTGTAGCAAGCCTCTTGATTTTCATTTATTTCCTTCCTCTACCTTCGTATCGTGGTTGCCGCAGGTGGTCAAGTGATCGAGGTCCACCGTTGCTGCTGTCCGGGTGGACTCCTAGGTGGCTTCGGTGCGAGGCGGGGAGGGTTGGGGGGCATTTCTAAGAGAGGTTGTGGGCTCGGCTCGTCTTGTTTTGTTTCCTTTCATTTTCTTTGCATTGAGGCTGCCGCAGGCGATCATGCGATCGAGGTCCATCGTTGCTACTGTCCGGGTGGACTCCTAGGTGGCCTTCGTGCGGGGAGGGGACGGTTGGGGGCATGTGTTGTTTCAATTGTGTATGCGCTCATGATCCAATGGGGAGGAGACTTGCTACGTCGATGGTGGGGGATATCTGGAAGAAGGATGTCGAGGTGTAACACTTCGACCTCCCTCCTTTGCGTGGAGGTGGCCGTAGGGGAAATTTATTCATCGTTCGGTCGGTAAAGCTGTTGGAAATCTCCTAGGTTGCCTTTACGTAGGGTGCGTGGGGTACAGAGCTGCCCGATCCCTCCTCTTGTTTGGATATGTTCTTGTATTGTGTAGCGAGCCTCCAGATTTGCATTTATTTCCTTCCTTTGCCTTCGCATCGTGGTTGCCGTAGGCGGTTGAGTGATCGAGGTCCAACGTTGTTGTTGTTCGGGTGGACTCCTAGGTGGCCTCGGTGCGTGGCTTGGAGGGTCAGGGGGAATTTCTAAGAGAGGTTGTGGGCTTGGTTGGTCTTGTTGTTTTATTTCCTTCTGTTTCCTTTGCATTGAGGCTACCGCAGGCAATCATGCGATCGAGGTCCATCGTTGCTGCTGTTCGGGTGGACTCCTAGGTGGCCTCCATGCGGGGAGGGGAGGGTTTTGGATGTGTTCATTTCTAGGGGAGTGGGTGAGTGATCCCTCATTTTCTTGTCAGTCGGGGATGCGGTTGCAAACTCCAGAGTGGCCTTGGTGCGTTGTGGCTCAGCAGGTCTACCCATTTGTTCGCCATGTCCTGGGCATGTTGCGTGTGCTTCCTTCTTGGGATGCAAGAGGTGCAAGGCATAAAAATTTTACATGATATTTTGACATTTCTCTGAATCGATGGGTGTTCAGGTTGGCTCTTAGTAAGAGAGGGTCCGGAATGCCCTTTGAAGTGGGAGGGTGCTACCTGGTTGATCCTGCCAGTAGTCATATGCTTGTCTCAAAGATTAAGCCATGCATGTCTAAGTATGAACTAATTCAGACTATGAAACTGCGGATGGCTCATTAAATCAGTTATAGTTTTTTTGATGGTACCATACTACTCGGATAACTGTAGTAATTCTAGAGCTAATACGTGCACCAAGTCCCAACTCTTTGGAAGGGATGCATTTTTTAGATAAAAGGCTAGCGTGGGCTTGCCCGCTTCTCCGGTGAATCATGATAACTCGACGGATCACACAGCCCTTGTACTGGCGATGCTTCATTCAAATTTCTGCCCTATCAA
>APFE030993916.1:402-14061 GCA_000404065.3 Pinus taeda
TGGTTATTGCCCAATAGTCATAGTTTTTCCCATTAAACTGTGGGAGCTGGGTGTTAAACATACCCATACCAGTGCTTGTGCTAGCCATTCCTTGCATCCTTAGTTATGTTTCAATTTCTTGACTGTGTATTTTAAAACAACTGACTGCTTCTTCAGCAACACATAAAAAAGCTTTGTGAAATATCTGAGTATTTTCTTGATTGAGCCTTCACTCTTCTGGAGAAGATCTACTGCTGCAACAAAAGACTCCTCCCTTCAGCTTCTTTGTCACCTTCAAAGAGCCTAAACCTGCTCTGATACCACTGTTGGGGATTTTTCTGGCAAAATCCCAAAAACAAACAATTCAAGCACACAGAGGCAATGCTCTGTTTCCTTTACTCCAGGATCTTTTTGCACAGGGAAGCTTTTAAAAAAAAATTACTGAGAACAAAGTATTGCACCACCATAAAAAGATTTCTATTCATTAAAACAAAACTCAGTCATACATATTCATCCTCTGTGCTGAGAGGGATTCACCAAAAAAAGCACTCAGTAAAACTCTGTCTCTTTTACAAAATTATTTACTGATATAAAACAACTTTTACATTTACTGCTGTAGACGCATTCACCAAAAACTTACATTACCCTTTTCACTGCTCTGTGAAAGACTTCATGGTTTTTACTAATACATGCTTCCCCTATTTTTCTTACTCGCATTGCTGTGCGTTTCATCCCAAAATACCATACACGAAAAAAAACATTACAATGTGTTTTACTTGTTCAGTAAAACAACACTTACACCCGTGAATAACTAAAAACAATATAATTAAAAACTATATGACATTGCCCATACCTATTATAAATTCGCCATACCTCCTTAAGAAATAAAAATATTAAAATTAAATGCTTTTACCAAAACTCTACGAACCCATTTAAATTGCCTCTATGTTTCACTGGCGGTGAACCCAAAAACTTTACGCAATGTCAAAAATTCATTTGCTATAGGTTTGTGATGTCCGTCAACCGTTGATTTGCCCTGAAGAAATCGAATGGTCCACAACGATATCGGGAGAGCCTTTTTAACCAAACTTTACCTCCGGAGACTGTCAGAGATGGTGACGTATGGGGAGAGCCACACGTCAACATTATATTTTCTCCGGAGATGGTGACGTATGGGGAGAGCCACGCGTCAACATTATATTTTCTCCGGTGCTTGTGTACGAAAACTGCCTTCACACAAAAGAGGTCTGAGAAGCTCACTGCGGGTTTGTGGTTTTACTGCGGTGGTTTTGGACGTTGGTACGGCTGCGTTGAAATTACATATTCAACAACTTGCGCCAATGCGATGAGGGTACAACACACAAACTAAATAAGAAGTTTGCAGATCATGCGCAAAGTTTGAAAAATTATGTGTTTACAGCTTACCTCTCCACGAAGGCTTTGATCGACGTGAGCTATAGTGTGTCCTTTTAAAACTTGGGTTAGATACAGTGTTGTGAATATCTTTGGCTCCCCCATCACTTTTTCTCCGGGAAACGAAATGTTTGAAGCTCGGAATAATGACAACATGCTTCTCACTCGTTTATCACCTGTTGCTTCTTCACAACTTCACAACTGGCATTGCAGAAGAACTGCCCGTTTTCATCTGTGAAATTCTCTAAAACATCTCTGGTGTCTGGAATACCTTGCAGATTTCCCAGTTCTCCAGGCTAAGGCCAAGCTTAGTGGTTATCTTTTCATAATTGGGAGTTTTCCAGGCTAAGGCCAAGCTTAGTGGTTATCTTCTCATAATTGGGAGATACTGATTAGCCACTGTCGCTGTCTACATCAACAGCAAGCCTGAAAATATGACTATAAAAAATGAACATCTATCCAAGAAGTTGGTCTTGGACCCTCCTTACCTTCCTAGAACATCATTTACCTTTATTGCTAGAAGAAAAGTTGGTCTTGTACCCTCCTCCTATAACAAGATTTACCTTTATGGCTAGAAGGGGAGGAAAATAAAGTATCAAATATTTTTATTAAACTCATCCCATCTCAGTTCACTTATTCAAGTGTCAAACAGGGTTGGAATTTGACGGTTAAAATGCCCGTCACAAGGCATTTTGACCGTAACGTTTAAAAATTTTAAAAAGCCGTTTTTTGTGATGGGCTTTCAAAGTTCTAAAACATTTTTTTTACTGTTCAATTTTTTGCAAAAACGTCATTACTACCCTCTCAAACAACAGTCTTATAAAGAAGTGCAGTAATATTTGGAATTCTCTAATATTTGTTTTTTATTTGAAATAACAATTAAATTTCATGTTATTTAAAGTTCTAGGTGTATGTTATTTAAGTTATACGTATATATTTGATAGCAGTAATATATTATATTGAGTGATTAATAATTAAGTACCGTAATATTTGGAATTTATATTATAATATTTGTTTTTATTTAAATAAATATGTGAGAAAAAATTAACACAGTGGTGTGATTGAAAAGTATTTTTTTAATTAAACCTTTATTGATGAAGGGTCGATTTATTATCAAAACATATTGATTGAAGAGCAAAATTTTAGACATAATGTTCCTTGACGGCCAACATAAAAACCCAAAACGTCAAAAAAAAATTATTTGACAGGTAATAAAGAATCCAAATTCCAACCCTGGTGTCAAAGGACATCAATAGTATATTTTAATCTATCTGACCCGAAAAGACGTTATATCGATGCATTCTGAGGGCCCAAAATTCCAAAACTGTAGAGTTGAGATCTCTTGATCCCAGCCCGACGCCCTTTTCGTTCCAATATGTAGTCATCATCAAGGAATGAGGTTTTAATGATCAACCAATGAGTGGCTATCGTCTAGAAGTGCATGCAATCCCTGAACCCTATAAATTATTGGCAAACCAAATTCATGTATGACTGTAAAATTGCTTAACCTGTAAACATAATCCATGGCTACTTTTATTTCAGGTTGAAAATGTCGATCAATTCCGAGACATTCGTAAGTATCAACAATCTGAACACGTTTGATTAAATCATCATCACTATCACTATCACTGAAGCTATCATTCATGGCGCTCAAAAATAGTTGTCTGACATCTTCAACAAGCGTTTCTGCTCGTTCACGATATGTGGGTGCCTGATCCCGGCGCATTTCAATGAATTACAAAGTTATCTTCCACGATGAGGGATGGATTTTAACTTGTGAAATTGCAGTGTTTAAACCGATTAATTCTAAAGTACGAAGATAATATAATTATGAGAGTAAGATAACTACAGCGTGTTGAGAGAGAATGTATGAGGTCATTGTCCCACACGTTGGAATGATGATTGCCTGTGCGTCTTTGCTGAGCATTGCTAATGCTTGCGGTTATTGGTATGACACATTTCTTTGGCCTTAACATTCCAGTACTTGCATTGTTCATGCTTGGGGTTATTGGCGTGACAGATTTCTTTGGTTTTAACATTCGCCTGTACTTGAAAGTTTTTGAGAGAAGCCAAACCATCATTCTTGGAGCAAATCAACGGTTTGCGGACGCCCCAACTGGAAAGCAACGGCGCTGTACAAACCAGAGCCATTAACACTTGCTTCCTACTATTAAGTTTTAACTATAGCGTTTCGCTATACTTCCTTGCATATTTATAGTATAATTTTCAAAGAAAATTCCAAACCAATGGGATCTTTGGTTTCCTGCGATTTTGCATAGTTCTGTTTAGGTAAAGGCAATTTACACGAGGGTCTGAATAGAGGGTTTTAGTTAGAATAATCTTTTAACATCTTTATGAGTGATGGATCATAGACCACTTTAAACTTCAAATGTAAATCTTTCTTTCATACATATTTAATTAACAATGATTCTGTTCTTGTCTTATGTCTTTTATATAATTATTATAAAATAGTTCATTGTCTATCGTTAATCAATAGTTCATTGTCTATCGTATGATTAACGATGATTTCATTGATGGTCTGTGGTATATTTAACAACAATTCTCTATTTTACGTCTAATATTAGCGAAAAAGAATTACTAGGCTAACTCGGATTTCAATACTATGCCGTGGGTATACAAGAGAGGCACAGGTATATTTGACAATAAGATAGGGTAATATGCATGTGAAAAAAATGGAAATTTTGAAAATATTATAGGGTATTGTGTATGTGAAAAAATGGAAATTTGATAATATTATAGGGTATTTTGTATAGGAATTTGATAATATTATAGGATATTGTGGATGTGAAAAAGATAGAAATGTGATAATGTTATAGGATATTGTGTATGTGATGATTATGTAGATTGTTTTATATTGTATTATTAGATTGTTTGTTATTTATTTTGATATTTTTGGAATGGAAGAAGTGGAGGAATCATTTTATTTCTGGGTTTTAGTTTGGCAAATTGGGGTATAAAATTTTCTTCAAGTTGTTTGAGGCATCAAACGACATTTTTTAGGGGTGAAACCTTTTAGCCCAATCACGCACTCCTTAGTGCTATTCTATAGACACATCTTTCCAACGACACATAAATACCCTCAATTAGACTTTGTATGGAAAAGTTATGTGACCAAGAAGTTGACCTCCTTGTTTTCACCACCATGATTCGAGAAGATGTCATGTAAACCCCCACTATACATGGAAAAGTGGCTCACCATCCAAATATGATGAAGAAGACACTAAAAGAGTCCATATTGTAACTTAAGTTAAGAGTTGAAGTACTCAAACTTAACCTCTAGTAGGTTATTTCCCTATGTTATAACCAAGCCACAAGGAAGAAAAGAGGTTCCATATTATTCAAGTGCATTTTATTCCATAGGTGAGCATATAAATTTGTGAAAACAAACTCTTTATGTGTATGAAGGCATTAAAATTAACCGGCATTTAACTATATTTTCCTTATTTAACATTGAATATTGACCTTTTAAAAATTTGCATATCACTAATGACAATTGCCTAAATTTTCAAACCGTCGATTGATGGTTGACAAAAACATATAATATATATAATATATTATATATTTATATATATATATATATTGCTGTGTGAGTGTGATTTCAAATAAAATTATAGAAAACAAAAGATGTTTGTGATTGTGTTGTTTGGAACTCCATGATAAGTATTGCAAGATGCAACACCCACAATACTAAGAATTTAAGATGAGACTTCAAGAAAAACATAGAATCATCCATATTGGATCTTTGGAATTATTAGAAAAAAATAGGCTATGACTTCAGTCACACCATGTGATCCTACATTGTACACACTTAAGCATAAAGCATGCATATCAAAGCCTGAATCTTAAGAGGTTGAGACTCACATGACATGTCCACACCCATGGACAGGTGGTATTCTAAATAAAACACTAACTAAATCTTCTTGTTTATGTAGGTGAAATAGTTAAATTTCATTTTATTTTGAGAGTTTTATGTAGTTTCTTTAGTGTTGGCACAATGATTATAGATCTAAGTTTTTATGAAATAGGTTTATGTATTAGTTGGATTAGAAAAAGAAATCTATTTTTTTCTTGGATATGGAAATCCCAAATGTGTGGTTACCAAGGCTGTGATGCTTTTGATACATTCACATACGAATCTAAACAAAACTAGGCTTGTGCCTTTTTTTGTTAGCCTATCTACTGAAAAGATCTACTCTTCTTCCTTGTTAGAAGATTATGAATTTCTTCAACACTGCTATATAAATGGGGGTTTAAAGACAATATTTGAGACAATTTTTGGGTAAATTGTCTTAACTTGAGACAAAAAAAACTTGCGCATTGTCTTTAAGAGGGTGTTTACAAAATTATTGTCTTAAAAAGTTGTCTCTATAAAGACAATATATAACACAAGCATTATTCTCTTTTAGAAGACAATTTCATTTTTGTGTCTCTAGAGACAACACTTGGACTTAGAGACAATATGTCTTTAATACTAGCTATTGTCTCTCTAGAGACAATAATTTTTTTATTTAAAGACCACTTCAGTCTCTCTAGAGACAATATAAAACAATGAATCCAGAAATATCTCACCATTAAAATAAATAGATATAAAAAACATTTAATTAAAAATAAACTACATAATCGTTAATTAATTCATGTTAGGGCACAGTGGAATCGAACCAACAAACTCTTGCTTGTAAGGAAGGTGCTCTTCCATTGAGCTGGCACACTTTAAAGGATTATGTGAAGAGCTATGTCAATCATTAAAGTTACATATATAGGCATTGATTTTAAAAATAATTGCTTGACACATGATCTATAATCTTTATAAAAACTATAATAATGCAGACCCTATTTTTAACTTACTAAAATAACTCAAGGGAGTTACCTGAATGTCACACCCTGTAGCATGACCCACACAACTTTCAATGTATTGCTACAATGTCATATTATCAGCACAAGAATAAATCTGAGCACGAAATGACCAATAATATCAATCATCCACAAAACTTGCTGACAACCTTATTTCCATATTGCCAACATACTATATGCTGTAGGTGAATGAAATTTTCCTAATCACTCAAGATATTGATTTAAATTTCCCATCTTACATAATAACTGCAACCTGAATTTCAACCCATTTATAATGAAGTATTTGTATAAAAACAGATCTAACATAGTCCATCTAGACATTGATTTAAAATGCCCATTTCACAAAATAATTCAACCCTTTACCATGCAAAATCTATATAAAAAAATACATCCAAAATAGTCCATGATGTGTTCATGTGTAAAGGGGTAAACATGTACTTCCCTTGGTCCACTATAATTGTTGCAAATTAGGTGAAGTCTTTCCAACTGAGGGCGTGAACATTGCAAACTCTCAAGAGTTCGAGAACAAGAAGTTCACTAGATTCCAATCATAAATGCTTGTAAATTCGAAGCTACAAATTGTTGTTATTCAAGATCATCAATAACACCAAATGATATAGCTAAAAGAGGTGTTAAGTCCTACATCTACAAGGAAAAAACTTAGTGAGATCATGAAATGAATTGACAACATAAATGTATTGGAAAATAAATCATATCTAAATTTGCAAATAGTTAATACTAACGTTAAGAATCAAGAGGAACACCATAGTCAAGACCTTGATCTTTAGGAACTTGGAAATGACCTCAACCATAGACTATGTCAAGAAGAAACAAGACCAAAAAGAGAAAACCAACTGAAATTGTGAGCATTTACCTCCTTTGACAAATTTTTGAGTTAAAAAACAAGATCATTTACTATCTTGTCACTGCCCCTAGTAATTTGAATAGGATTTTCTTCAGCTGCAACAACCTGAACATGTTTATGATTCAAATTCTTATTCACAAATCTTAAAAATACTAAAAAGCTTTATCTATTAGGTTTTTTCCGACTAGATCATACCAGTTGACAACACAATCACAATATCATCTTCAAAAAGGCTATTTTCCCACTCAGATACTATCTTGATCCTACTGAAGCATTGAAAATTCAGAAGATAAATAAGTAAGCTGCAACCACCATAAGGACCTATAAAAATGAATAAATACTTAAGCCAATAATAGGGACAAATAAATTACATTCACACCTTCAGCTATTAAACCTAGCACAACTACATAGTTCAATCACCAGTTGAATCATTTGTCTTTGTTGCATCATGTCTTACCAACCTACCCAAAATATTTTCAACTAGGTCCTCTAATTCAACATGTCAGAAGTAGGGTGCATCATTGAAATGCATTAACTAGACTCGTAATAAAAATTTACCTTGACTCATAAAGATTTGGCACATAAGTCTTGTTTTCACCTGTTTAAAGCTTAATTCATTACTCTACTATGGCTACTCCATAGACCACGTAGATCATCAAAATAGGAATATGTTGTCTATGATTTGTGAGATTTTTTCTTCCGAGTTATAAGATAGTAAGACATTTAGGCAAGGAAAACTATTATAGAATATAAAAAATTTACAACCCACATCTACAATTTATGTCCTTAGCCATTGTCACAACATGATTGAAAATATTAGGAGAACCATACTTAGTCCCCAAAAAAACATTTTTTCCCTTTGGGCCAAGGGCCACTCCGACAAGACCAACAAGCTTGTTGACACCAGCTTGCAAGACAATTTGAAAATATTTTCAATAGATACAATCAAGTAACTAGCAAAATGAGCCCCCAACACTTAATTTTGCAATGAGCTGTATAATTTGGTATGAAAGTGAGAAAGATGTGAAATATAGAAGATAAAAAGGAATGTTAATACTCAAGGATAGTGAAAACCTATACTCCCCTCTCCTCCATTTATAAACAAAAATGGAGTTATTCAACACATATTTCCAATATAACTTGAACCAAATTAAGTCCATGCAGGATCATATACTCAAACCCAAAAAAAGGCTAATAAAATCTCTATCCAAAGCATAAAGGCCTCCTTAATTACCACCTAGATCAGATGGATAAGAAAACATCTAGCCAAATAACAGAGCTCTCCTTAATCAACATCTATAGCAGATGGATAAGAAAATCGTCTAATCAAGCCAACATGAAAAAGGAAATGAATTCCAAAATTGCGTCGTGACTAGTCTTTAAAAAATCACCAAGTCTTCTCATATAAATTCCTTAAAATCAACACCCATATTGTTGGAGAAAATCCTTTAAATCAACACCCTATCTTTTGGTATAAATTCCTTGAAGTCAACACCCTATATGCTTGCAAAACTTCATGAAATCAGCACCCTAGCTACTTTTATAAAGTCGTTGAAATCAATGGCTCTACTGAATGCTATAATTATCCTAAAACAATAGACAAACAATTAACGATGGCACAAGGAAAATACATAAATCGGGCTGAGAATAGTCCAAAGGAAGGTTCTCTAAAGACCAATCATTACCATTCCCTTTCCATGCTAAAATCAGTAATAGGAAAATGATTTTCTCTTCCGAGTGAATAACTGCAAGAAATCTTTTCTCATAATATCACTTCTTCATTTTAGGTTATACAATGTTGTGAACGGGATTTGTAATGCTGCTTGCCTTCCTATATGTCACACTTGGAAGGAAAGGAAAAATAGAAAAATGTTCTGAAGTGAAATCATTTCTTCATCAGAATTGAAACAGCTTACATTCTTTAAGAGACCAAGGTCATCCAATCTTCTTCGAAGGACCCATTCTCCCTTCATTTATACCTTTATCAGTTTTTGCAGTTCAGTCTGACTCTTGAGATAGGCCAGGACATGCAAATACCAGGAGAACACCACCATAATCTTGTCCATTAGTGGCTTTTACCATATAATTATTTGGTTTCATATTTAACTAAAACCTTTTTTCATATGGGTTTCA
Organism: Pinus taeda; assembly: GCA_000404065.3. NCBI lineage: Eukaryota > Viridiplantae > Streptophyta > Pinopsida > Pinales > Pinaceae > Pinus > Pinus taeda. The sequence continues at coordinate 9,665 of APFE030993916.1, forward strand.
GTCACCAAATAGGCATTATCATGGATTCAACAACAATTAAATCAACTTGGAGAATAATATGAACGGAAAAAGGTTTTAATTTTATGTCTAATTAGGAAAGGAATACTAAGTCAAAATGAAATAAAAACATGATCAATAGTAAATCATGTTATGGATATGGACATGAAATGATTAATAATCTCATATGTGATTAAGGTTATTGAAAACAAATATTTTTTAGGTCAGATAAAAATGGACAGAGGAAATGGTAGAGCTTATAGAAGTTTTGGTAGACAAAAAGCAAGAAACCACTTTTCCTGATTCAATTATTTCTTCAGACAATTTTTATATTGGTAATAAGCAAGTATCATTCTTAAATTGTGAACACAAACTCAAGACAAACAACATTAAGAAATTATAAATAATATAATAAGAAAAAAGGTCATATATCTCATGCAGATATCGGTTTCCTTACTTATTTTGTTCTTGATGTGAAGATAAGGGGTTTTGCATGGGATTATAAAATAGATTACATAACTCGAACAATATTTATGTAGCTCTTTTATATAGTGTTTTGTAAATGATAATAGAAATGTTGATTAGCTTTCCCAAAAAATCATTCAACCCTCTTAATAATATCAATCAAACAAGACAAAATAATAGTGTTAATTTGGCAAATGCTTGTGTTGAAAGTCCAGCATATAGAACCGCACCCGATGGACATATATTTCCCTTAAGTGAATTCTTCAATTAGATCAAAAAAATCTAAGATCCACCTTACGAATCTTCTAAATGTGTATTTAACGCTTGCAAAGATAATTCTTGCAAACAACTTCCAGAAAACATTACAGCCTACTCCCATGCTAGGGACTACATAGGGAGGCTGAATAAGGACATTGAAAGTATAACTCCTCAGAAAAATTAGATACATAATGAGGGACTGTGTAAAAATAAATGTAGAGTGGTGTATGCCAGTACTTCACTTAAAAACTCATAATATCTATCACAAATCCAAATAGTTAGCAAGGAATAACCAATCAGTCCTTCAAAAACTAATTATCATGGAAAGAAATGTTTCATATCAAGAATTGATTCAAAAATAACTTCCATAGTTATGATCCAACAGTAGAAACCATAATGCAATGAAAACACATAAAAAAAAAGTTAAAACAGAATAGCCTATACAGGTGCAAACTATGGAACATGAATATCAAGAAATCCAAGAAAAGAGAACCAGCATGCAACAACCAGATGAATGCAATGAATAACCTTGAAACAAATTTATTTATACATCTACTCTGATCTGCCCAAAATCGTTGCTTGCTTGATTTCAAGGAAGCACCTATAATAACAACCTGTGCACTCTTGTAACCGTATAGCTTTGAAAAAACAATAATTCTTTAACACCACTAGGAAATAACCTTAAATGGATGAAAACCAGCCCATCTATTAAATATAATTCCCATATGATCCACGAGTATCTTACTTTTAGCAGATTTAGCTAATGACATAGATAAGAATCTCTTTTTCTATCTTCTAAGCATTCTTTTTCAAACACTAACTATTAGTGAATGGTTTATAACACTGCACAATATGAGTACTACTAATATTAGCATATACCAAGGGTCAAGTTTCAACAAAACAAGAATATGACTAAATAACTATGTTGTAAATGGACGACCCTCATGAACCTCCCGTAAGAACTCCTCACATCCTCACTTCTCCACGAGAATTTAGTTGCTCATATTAGGTTGTAAAATCACCTCCTAGGACCCCTTCCGTCTTCAAATCCCAACCATACAGTTAGATGGCTAATCGGTGGTCAACTATAATATATTCTCTGCATAAGAATACTCATAATGTAATTGCATGTTTCCATGAACCTGTTTTAGGCTTCTAGTAGTAGGATAGCAAGAGTGTGATGGAATATAAATTTACCAAGTTCTTACTAAATATTGGACCTTGGTTTCACTCTTTCCCTTTACCTTTGGTTGGCTAGGTTAACATTATAGCTAATATGAATGGTGCCAGCTTCTGTAACTATATATCCATTTTGGTGGCATCCTGTACCACTAATTACGTTCTCAAAGCTCATCATCGAAAGGAATCTAATGCATATTGTCGTCTACTAAATAACAATCCAATATGAATGTAATGCAAGAAAAGCCACAATTTTATTATTGCACCCTCATAGACCAGAGAAAAGGACATATGGGTAAGCACTCTTCTATTCATATCAATGGCCATCCTTTTTTACTCGACATGTATTGTGAATTTATAATTGAATTACTGCACCATAAAATTTATTTTTCATAGGCATTCACTATAGATCCTTTATAGTCAGAAACCCCTTGAACTTGTAAGAAATGTAATTATACATGATAAGGGGAAGGAGAAGCAGAATAAATGTATTCAATACAAGTAGCAATGAGAGCGAAACAAATCTTGCATTTTCTTTTAATATAACATCTTGCATAAACAAAGATCTCATGGGCATGGTAACTTCTCTTAGAACAAGATATTAAGATTTAAAACAAAAACTCATATTCATTGCATTAAATCATCAGATAAAAGGCTAGTATAATTTTATTAAAACAATCAATAACATAACAATATCTGAAAAAGAAACCTTACAAAGTAGGAGTGCTTCATACTAAGATCACAATCTACACTTAGTCAGAGAGCATAAAGAGAAATTTGATAAGGTGACATCTTGGTAGGAAAAGAAATATTTTAGAGCTAGTGGATGGTGATCTTCATCGTCAGTCCTATGCATAATCCTTGGAGGCTACAAGTATTTCCTGATTTTTATGGAGGACTATAATAAAAAATTTGGGTAGCGTTTTTTTAGAAAAAGATCATCAAATTTTGAGGTGTCCTAATTTTTTTGAGAAATAGTTGAAAGGTAGTGGAAACATGGAAATAATTAAAGAAACTAAATATAGATAATGGTGGAAAATATCCACAATCTTATACATATGTTGTATTTTATTTTACAAGTAATCCAATTTTCCCAATGAAGACAACTTGTCCATCTCCAATTTGAGGGAGTTTACTAGTATTGCAACCAGTTGAAAGTAGTTAAATTGGAGTCCTTTGGGTAATAAAACACAAGAAGGGGGTATCTATTCTACAGAGGTTGCTCAGCACTTGCGCTTGGCCCCAAAAAGTACATATGCTCAATACACAAGCAAAAGCATAAGTGTCATTGATGTGACTTGGAACCTTGTTGGAGGTAATTATAGCTCACTCCTTTCACCAACCCAACAAGCCACTATTAATGTTTTTACAGATATTATAAGGCATATGGAATCAGAAGGCAAGGAGCATGCTAAAAGAGAAAGGTCTTGTTGGAAATAATACTGAGGGGCGGGGGTGAATCAGTATTATCTAGTTCTTTTAACAAATCTTCCTTGTTTACACTTTGAATTATTTTTGCGTATCAGTACCATAAAATAATGAGCATGAACAAGAAAAAGAGACAGTCACATCAAAGAACACCAGATATAAGGTAGAAACCCAATGTGGGTGAAAACCACCTGCTGCAATATGTCTCTATCTTCCTTCAAATTAGAAACTCCTTTTACAATGATCTTGTACTGATGCAGTCCTTTACCAGTACGTAGGCTACAACCTGCACAGAGCTACAACTCTCTCTCTTTTTCTAGTCTCTCGTGGAAGGGAGCTACAACCCCCTACTTCATTTCTTTCAAGGACCACTTTTCATAAATTTTCAAACTCCATCCATAAAAATCAAATGATTATCAAGTACATGTAGATTTCACAGTCAACAGCAGTAGCCAGATCAACAAAACCCAAAACACCTTATCAACAGGAAAATTCAGTCAACAGATAGTCATGAGACAGATATGCAACTTTCCTTTCTTTGGCCTGCGTCGCTACGCACTTCACCGTCTGCTTCTCTGCGTATACCCGCAAATTTCCTTCTGGTGCACTGCGTGGCCACGCACTGCTTCTTCTACTGCACTGCGTACAGTACGCACCCAGATGCACTATCGCGCCATGTACTTCCACAGTAGGCACGCACCCAGAAAGACTATCGCGCCGTGTACTTTTATTGTGCGTACGCACCTAAACCACTGCTGCTCTGTGTACCCACGCAGTTCGCCTGTTTCTGTGCTGCGTACCCACGCAGAGGCACCGTTAAACACCTGTGTACTTCATATTAGGGCCGAATTTGCAGATCATCGATATGCTATAGTTAGACGGATGCCCAGATCTGATCAAGTGCTCGAGAGATCACCCTTCACAGATTCGCTTTCCACTTCACTTTCATATAGATCAAACTTTTGAAACAATAACCCAATATTTCAGATCTTAAGATATTCAACCCAAAAGCATACTCAAGCCAAATGATCTCCTTTGCTTTATATAGGCAAGCTCTTCCTCAAATCATG
>APFE030993918.1:0-23360 GCA_000404065.3 Pinus taeda
TCATATGCATATGTGATGTGTGTTTAGCTTGGTGGTCTTGTTAGTTAGCATTGATGTCAACATTGGTTGTGGCATGCCTTAGAGGAGATGTTTTGTAGGATGAGTTGAGATGGACTCATGATATGTTGTGTTGATTATAGATGTTTTTGCTAGAGGTGGTTGAAGTGTTGCTACAGGTATTGCATATGTCTCTACATGTCTTGGAGACATTGGTATGTTACTACATGTGTTGAGTTGTTGTTGTTTGTGTTGGAGGTGTCTCTATCACTGTTGGAGGCAGTTGTATGACATAATGTTGATGTTGCAGGAGTTGGATATGCTGCTACAAGAGTTAGTGATGTTGCTATAGGTGTTGTAGGTGTTTTGAAAGGTTTTGGTTGTTGCTTGAGGAGCTAGAGGTGCTTGAATTAGTGTTAAGTTTGGAAAAATAGGTCTTGAATGCCACTGAATTGTTCTTGCCCTATTTCATCAGTTGTAGACTTAACACAGAGGTTTGGAGGTGTGATGATATGTTGAAGAAGGTGTTCCATCAGCTGATGGAGGTCATGGACTGATGATCCATTGGTTTTCTTCATCCTTAGCCCTAGTCACATGGAGCCAAGCTTGTGGGAGCCGTTGAAAATCTCCAGTCACTGGCAGGCAGGCTTATGGGAGAGGCTATGATGTTCCAATTACATGGAGATAGTGTTGTGCATGCGACCAAGATTTTCCACGAATTTTATCCATATTTCTCACGTTTCTCAACTAAGTTTTGTGTTGTGGCGACATCTTTGATCAAATTTTTTTGGTTTATGGTCAAAACATTTCGTAGGACCACCAAAAACTAATCAAAGTTGAAAATATAAAAATGCAAGTGGGTTTAGTGTTTTGATAGAGTCAATGAGGTGAATCTGGATCAAATCAATCATATGAACAGAGTTGTGAAGCCCAATAGTTCTTTGTAATTATTGAGTTGAGCACTTGATTTCAGCTACGTATTGGAGGAAGCTCAATATTAGTATGGTTGATTGTCCTAGAGAGTTAAGTGAGACTGAGTTTGATGAAGAGCTTTCAAGGTGTGTGAGTTGTATGTGCAAATTTTGTGAAATAGTTTACAGTTGTAGCAATAGATAGATGAATTTTATTTTAGCCATCATATTTTTGTAGTGAGTAAGGTGTTAAAGTGTGGATTGAACTAGTGAGTTGAGGAGATTATTTTGCAGATTGTGGTATATTTGGAGTTTGGAGATTTACTTTTAGATTGTGTACTTTGGCGCTATGTTGCTATAGTGCTCATGTTGAGCAGTTCTCGGTTCCAGTTTGAAATATTCTGAAATGAGAACCACATAGAGGAGTGGAGTTGGGTGACTCAAGAGAAATTAATATAAGTGAGCATATTTCTCAAATCCAATTGTGGTTGGATAGTTTTGTAGAAGCTAGGCGAGGCTCATTGGTCATGGTGGATTATAGCATCTAGGAGTCTATAGAGTCGACAGTTATTTCAGGAGTAACTGAGCAAGGATCATTGATCGTGGTGTCCTTCTTGGATGGTAATCCATAGATCCACTTGAGAAACAATCTCCATTTGATAGTAGCCATATTTCTAATTCTATGTAAATAATTGTTTGACATAATAGAATTTGAGTAGTGCAACAAAAGTGGGTGGTTTTTTTCCCTAGAGAGGGTTTACCACCAAACATACTTGTTTCCATTGTGTTGATTTCCTTTATGGTTGCATGTTTACTTTTGGTTCTGTGATCTATGGTTGTTTGTGTTTTAGTTTGTGCATGGTAAAAGAATAATAATTTGTAGAAAATTTAATAAGTTCCATTACTACTGATTCACTCCCCCCCCCGCTTTCAGTAGTGATCATTGTTTCCAAAAATTGGTATCAGAGCAGGGCTTTCGATTGTAGCTTGATCCTTGGAGAGTGGATCTTGGATATTTTGGCATAAATTTGCATTTCTTTCTTTTTCAGAATGAGTTCTCCAAAGAAATTGGTTCTTGCTGCTACACATTTCAAGGTATGGAAAGAAAGTGTGAAAAATAATTTATTTTTTTTTGGATCTAACATTTGTATATTAGTTTTTGAAGGACATGATGGAGATTTCCGGCATCTAAGGTGAGGAATAAAAATGCTCACGCATGGAGAATTATTTTAGAAAATCTCCATAATGCAAATTTAGAGAAAAATGGATATTTAAAATTTGCCAAAGAAATTTGGGAGAGATTGCATATTCTATATGGAGTTAACAACAACAACAGAGATGAATAGATTAACAAGAGCAACAAAAAGAAGAAGGAATCTCCACTTGAACCAGCTGTGAAGAAGGACAAAAAAATTGAAGGTATAAGTCATCATGATATACTTCTGAGTTATATTTCTGATAGCGGTAATGGAAATGATTCAGATTTAGTTAATGAAAGAGATGATGATCAAAACTATATGCTCCTTAAGGCTCAATATGAATCTTCCTTAGTTGTTATTGAAGAATTTTCTAATTAATTTGGTAGACTAAAAAATGCATGCAAGGAGCATAACAATAAATTGAAGGATTGTGATCAAAAGGAGAAAAATATCAAGGAAGAAATTAGTACCTTAAGAACACAACTGGAAGAATAAAAAATATTGGAAGAAGTCAATTGCAGCAAGAAAAAATATAGAAAGGATTATGTTGAAGCACTTGAAAGTGTGATTTAAAAATTAAGAAAGGATCTTGAGGAAAAGTACCAGCAGTTGGAGAAAGTGAAGAGCACTATACCAGTAAGCAAGATTGGTAGCAATTTTCAAAAGGGTGAGAGGAGTTTGCATGCAAGAAAAAATGACAAAGTAGAAGAAAATAAACCTGCAAAAAAGAATGTGATCCACTAGCAGCAGCAGAAATAGAAAACCAAAAGGACCTTTCACATCTACAAGACCATTTTCTCCTATGGATGGAGGTAGCAGTTCTCAGAGAAGTCAGAACTCCTTTGCCCCCTTGATGGATGATATTGAGTGCTTCATGAGAGGAGGAACTACATTCAGCTATACAAATTCTTTCAATGGTCATTGTTTTTCTTGTAACAGGTTTGGGCATAAATCCAATTATTGCAGATCTAGTATGATAATATGGAGGTCTAATATGAGAAGCAAAAGATTAGATCCTTTGGCTACATATCTTGGTCACATAGAGTGTTATTTGTGCCATAATTTTGGGCACATGGCCAAGGATTATAAGATTCCTTGATCATTGAGTCCATTTGGTCAAAAGTAGTAGTCAAGGGGAAATGTGCAACCAGGGAACACATGGAAGAAGGATAAGAAACTAGGAAGATGTGGCATTGCACTTTATTCTCATAATGTGGATGACGTGTCGTATATAGATAGCATATTCTCACACCATATGTCAAGAGATAGGAGAAATCTTCATTTTTTCAATAAAACCAAGGATGGTCCTATTGTGTTTGAAGGTAGTGAAACCACTAGAGTTTTGGGAAGTGGAAAATCCAATCTTGGTGAGAAGAGGACAAATGCAGAAGATGTTTGGCTCATTGAAGGCCTAAAGAATAATATCTTGAGTGTGAGCCAAATGGTTGATGGAGGAAAAGAAGTGATCTTCAACTCCAAAGGTTGCATCATCTGTTGGGTGCGGAGCCTGTTTATATTCTTTATTAGAGGTATCACTACATTGGACCCCAGTTCATAAGCGAAAAATAGATGTAAAATTGCCTTGTAAAATGTTGTAATTTCGTAGTCAATATGTGTCATTCATTAGGCGGATATATGATGGTAGAAATTATGTTTAATTTAGGGTTTTTTGGCCCTAGAAGGAAAGAGAGAGGAGATTATGTGAGAGTGAAGAGGGAATTACAACAAATCTGCTGTAGGTTGTATCTCTTCAGTTTGCTGGATAATATAAAAGGAAGGACTGGTTGTTTCTCCATAGACATAGCCCAAATTGGGTGACCCACGTATATATGTGTCTCTCTTGTTTTATATGTTTTATGTGTTTGTATTTCTACAATATATTTTATGTGTTTGATTGCTCTGTAATATATAAGTTTCTAACATCATCCAGAAAGAAGGATCAAGGAGAGTGATTGCTAGAGGAGTCAAGACCCCAGATAATGTGTATGTGTTGAAGGGAAGAGAGAAAAATAAGAAGAGACCAAGAGAGTACTCTTCTTCATCAGATTCAGAGTAGATGAGATTAGTCCCTACTGCAGTCCATTCTTGCATGTTAGTTCTACTTGACTGCAACAGTATGTATGAGACTAGTATGGCTTCAGGGGGAGTGTTGGCAGCTTGATTCAGTTCCTCCATGCACTTTCATATCAGCCAGATCACTTCATGTAAGGTATGTCATGCTCAAGGATAGTTATGTTTTCTGAGGCTTGATTCTTTGCATTTATTTATTTTCACTCATTATTTGTGTAGCTAATGTATTTAGTGTATATGAGTGGAAAAGACATGTCTATTAGCCTTGTTGCAATTTTCATTGATTATGTTTCAGCTATATTGTTACTGATGGGTTTTGGAGCAACTGCATGTTAATTTATTGTGATGTTATTGGGGTATGACATCCATATGGTTTTCTCATGCACATGGTCAAGGTGTGATGTATGATCACATATTCAGAGGGAGCATATGTGCTTCCTATCGAGGAGTTCATTGTTTATGTGGTTTTGACATTGTTTTGATGCAAGAAGAGTTTTATCGTTGTTGCCGCACATTGCATGTTGGATGAGATAGTATGCTTGCATGGAAAATTTGGCATGCTATTAGTGTTTTCATTGGTAGATCATATTCATATTTTATTATACTTGTTGCTGCCATGGATATTTGATGTTGTGTTAGAGTTGGATCCTCTAGAGTTTATGTACCTTGTTTCTTATGTTTTCACTTATAGGTAAATCATGTATGTTGCTAATATATATTAGATGGTTTAATTATATGTTGAAATTGCATGGAGAGAAAGAGAGCATCATGCTTCTTATGGTGTGTTGGATATTTGTATGGTTGGACATACTATTATGACCTTTCATCAAGTATTTGTTGTTATCATGTCTACTTTTTAGGCTGACCTCAAAAGTAGGCTTTGAATTCAAAACTGCAACCTTTGAACTAAAGATTTTAGGTCACAACCACTTGCATCCAGGCATGTGGGAGCAGTTGGAGGCTATCAACCACTTGCATGGCTTCTTGTGGTAGTGGTTGGGAGTCAAGTCACAAAAATATAATTTATATTAGGTTTTGGGCAATTGGAGTGGTTGTTATACCTTTGAGTGTCATATAGCCCCTATAGGATGTGTTGAGTTGTTAGTTCATTTTCCGCAGTCATCCCCACTTCCTTAATGGGACCTAGGAGGTTAGGACATGTCATAGTACCTCCTCCTCCCATGTTTACCCTGGCAAGCCGATGAAACTGGGTAGATATGGAAGGGGTGGTTATAATTACCGTGAATTGAATTTGGCATTCCCAAAAAATAATTATACTCCACCTTTTATCAACTAGATTCTTGGCACATGTACTTACAATTCTATCTGTTAATTTATTGATGGTTTTTCCAGCTATAACCAGATTGAGATCAAACCTGAACACAAGCACAAGACTACTTTTATCTTCTCGTGGGGAACATTTTCCTATTGTAAACTACCCTTTGGTTTGAAAAATGTTGGTGCTACTTTCAAGTGGGCCACGTCCTACACATTTCACGATATCAAACACATCATTGAATTTTATCTTAATCACCTTGCCTCTTGTTCTCTACTTCACGAGGATCATCTTGCCCACCTTCGAGAAGTTTTTCTTCGATGTTGTTATTATAAAATCCAACTTAATACACACAAACTTGTTTTTCATGTGCAATCTAGACGATTTATAGGATTCATTGTTTCACAAGAAGGGATTGATGTTGATCCCTAGATTGTTGAGACTATCATTAACATGCCTCCTCCTCGTACTGTTATCCAACTTTGGAAATTACAGGGAAAAGTGAATTTATTATGGTGGTTCATTACCAATTATTCTCATATTACCCAAGGCTTTATGCATATGTTGAAAAAATGGGTACCTTTCATTTGGGACGATCAAGGCCAACATTCTTTTGATGCTCTTAAGAAAGCTTTGTTGTATGCACCTTTACTTAGCCCTCTTGATTTCAACTGAGATTTCTTGTTATATCTCATAGCCTCGAAGTCTTCCCTCGGTATGTTTCTTATCCAAGAGGATGATATGCACAATGAATACCCCATCTATTATTTTAGAAAAGGCCTCTTAGGTCCTGAGCTTTATCATTTCCATGTTGAAAAGTTGGCCCTGATAGCTGTCATTGATGTCTATCGATTGAGGCATCATATACTATTGCGGAAGACCATTTTTATTATTGAATCCAACCCCATGAAACATATTCTTATACATCATATCATTGGGGGAAAGTACTCCAAATGAATTTTTTTCCTTTAGGAGTTTGATTTGGAGTTTTCTATTACTAAATCCAAGAAATCCCTCGCTTTCGCAGACTACTTGTTGAATTTCCTCTAGATAGTGAGGAAGTCGTGGCCATAGATCCTTTACCTTATGAATCCTTGTTCCTCATTTTTTATTCTAACCCTAGTACAGGGACATCCTTTTGTATCTCCAAACCCAATGTTTTCGGTTCGAACTTTCTCGTGATGGTTGTCGATGAATCTGCCATTAGTCTTGACACTACCTTATTATTGATGACACCTTATATCGTCACGGTGTTGACATTGTATTCCGTCGATGCCTTAATCATGAAGAAGTAGAACATGTATTAAATGATTTCCACACTGGGGCATGTGGTGTTCATCTCTCTGGGCTTGCCACTACTCAGAAAATCTTGTGTGTTGGGTAATTTTTGCCTTCCCTCTTTAAATATTATATCTCTGTAGTCCAAAAGTGTCATCCATGTCAAATATTTTCTTATAAAATGTGCACTCATCTTGTACCTTTACACCTTGTGGTTGTTTTCGAACCTTTTGTGCAATGGGGTATTGATTTTATGCAATGCAACCCACCCTCAGCCTATGATCATCACTACATCATTGTGTTCATTGACTATTTTACTAAGTGGGTTGAGGTTATGCCTACTTGTTCCAATGACAGTTCCACCATGACCCTATTCTTATTCAACCATGTTATTGTCAGGTTTTGTGTGCCTAAATGCATTGTGATAGATCATGGTAAACACTTTCAGGACCATATGATGCAGGAACTATCTGCCAATTGGGTTTTTGTCACAAACACTCAACCCCCTAATATCGTTAAGCTATTGGTCAAGTTGAAGTTGTAAATCACACCTTAAAAACCATGTTACAATGGATGGTAGGGAACCACAAGTCAAATTGTCATCTTATGATATTTTCCACATTATGGTAATATCGAACCTTAGTTAAATCTACCACCAAATTTTCTCCTTTCCAATTGGTTTACGAAGTAGAGTCTTCCTTCTCATATAGTTTGAAATCTTTTCACTTCAACTAGTCGTTGAACTGCTTCATGACACTTAGGTTGAGGAAGAACGTAACTTACAACTTGCCCATTTATATGAACAATGCCTTCTCTCCCTAGTCAATAACGAAACTCATAAGAAACATGTTAAGGGGAGTATGACAAGTCAATTTGACCTTGTGTATTTTCAGAAGGTGATCTCGTTTTGGTTTATGACCAAGGCCATGACAAGTTAGGAGTTGGTAAACTTGAAACCTTGTGGCATGGTCCCTTCATTGTTAAACATGTTCTCAAGAAAAAGGCCTATGATTTATTTGGTTCTAATGGGAAATCCATTGTCGAAGCCTTGTAATGGGCTCTATCTAAAATGTTACTATGCTTACCTTCTTTGCATGGTCACTTGTACATATTGTATATAGGTGCGAGTTTGTTATATATCTTTATTTGTCTTTGTTTTTGCATGGTTTATGTGTGTGATTCATGTGTCACGTCTTTGATGCACAAATGTCAACACCCTCACTTCCTTATAGAGGCTTTGCATATGGTGCAAGTCGTTACACTCAGAATATCGCTTACACCACTTGGGTCATATTTTCACCCACTGATGAGCTTGTGAGTTCACAGGGTATCTATCTTCACCTGGTTACAAATAATGTGGAAGAATATAGCGTTTTTATTGAGCTTTTAATAATGGCTAGTATTCTTGGCATATGTCACTTAGTTGTTCAGTTCAACTCCCAGCTCGTAGTGTCTCAGCCTAATCGTCCCTATTATGTAAGGAACTCTACCATTTTGTGTTACTTTTTAAGGGTGTGTCTCTTGGAACGATTGTTTGATTACATTTCCTATGTTCATATTTAGCAAGAGAAAAGCACATTGGCTGATTCATTAGCTAATTATGTGTTAGATTATAATTTGTCACTTTAAATTTTTTTACCATGCACATGATAAAGTAATTCACATTGTAACAGATACATCATTTTACCAACAAACACATAGAAGTTGTCATTTTATTATAATATAAATAGTTTGGGTACATAGTTCAAAATTTGGGCATCAGAGGCCATGTCTATCTTTCCATACAGATGTAGTTACATCAAAAACACAAAACCCTAGGTAAATCAATGTCCCTGCTCAGTGGTGCTCTTAATAACATAACACCACATTCAAAATGTGGCAGAGGAGACCATGATGAAAAGATGAAGTTACTCCCCCTATATGCCTCTTATATTAGGGGAATTTTGAGGTCTAAAATGGTCCTCCTAAGAAAAATGTACAACCAAAATAAACTTTATAAGAACCAATAGGATTCAAGATGATGATGTCAACCTTGGGGGATGATTCACCAAATTTTGGAGTAGAAAAGTAAAAAGTTTACAAAATAATAAAATAATAAAACTACTTATCTCCCTAAGGTTTTACTCAAATTTCGAGTGGGAGTACTCGTTGGATGAAAATATTGATTCTTTATCCAAGGAGTACCCATGCTGCATACTTTCAATGTACCCCACTACACCAAAAATGAGAAATACATGAAACTTGAAATTTGAGTAAAGCCATAGGAGATAAGTTGAAAACACGAGTTGAAAAAATAGTTTTTTCTTTTGTCCCTCTAAAATTTGATGATGTAATCTAATCTTATTTTATTATTTCCACCATTATTTTATAACTTCTTAGGAGGCCCATTTTAGACCTCAAAATTCCCCTAATGAAATATCTCGAGGTGTCTCTACAATTCTCCTCAGTGGAACTCCTAATGTTAAACCCTCAATATTAAAAGTGAACTCTTGTAACTCCTCGTTCTTGTCCCCCTCTAATGATACCCACGTTACTTGGGCTTGGGTTGATGGTAAAGCTCTCTTGAGTGGAGAATAACCTGTTCGGTATGTTGGCACCACATATTCATATCACATACACCACATGTTAGTAACTTTTTACCCATACCAAAAAACAAAATCCAAAAAAAATAATTTACCTCTGTCATGCCAATCCATTCCAGGGGGAAGACCATATCCAAATATCCCTGGAAGCATATACCATCATATGGCTAATCGTCCACTGCGAGTGGTGCTACTCTCAACCACTTTAATTATTATGCACGAAACCAATTGCTACTATGCACACCTTCTTCCCACATCATGAGACTACACCACCTCATCATTCAAGACTCTGTTGATGGTGGATAAACCACATAATCTAGTGACATTGTCCTCATGGTCGAGATCTTGTCTAGAAATAATGACACTAGCATGCTCCCATAGCCAAAGTTTTGTATCCTCCATATCCTTATTTTGGTTAGTTGATCCTTGACATTGAACAACATCCCTTCACACCAGTTAAACAAGGTAGGTTGCATGCACCTAAGTTCCAACTCCAGATGTGGTCTGGTAATGCAATGGGGTGCTTTAGTACTTGCTATTCAACTCACAATGTATGATAAGGTTCAAATGGTGATGTCCTCAAGGGCATCAATAAAGAATATGTCCTTATCCCTTCGAGTCCTAGCTCTACAATGCTATTGGATATAACCTTGCATCGTTTCTCCACTCGTGCTTTGAACCCCTTCCAACACAACTGGAGAAGCCCGCCTTGATAAAATGGTGAGAAAGTATATGTCTAACTCTAGAGTGAATGATTCAGTCCCCACTATGAATTGTTGAGTGTCTACATCCCATTACAAAATAATTTGGGACAACAGAAAGGGTTGGTTAGTCATGTTAGGGATCATGAAAAACTTTAATAGACCACAATTCCTTAGTTCATTCAATGTTTTTTGATGTGCCATGGCCTGCATATCATTGGGAACATGCTCTCTTTCCCTCCACTCCACCATGGTTTCTCTTTCACCACAAACATTTAATTATTAGATATGATCGCTATTAATAACAAGTTTCACTGTCAAACCCTAGCTAAACATGATTTTTGGGAGAAAAGAAGAAGAATTACAAATTTCTACCCTAACCGCATCCTTGAAATGCGCATTTCTCGACTATAGTCAAGTACAATGCGTTTGCACCATGCGGATATAGCCTTCCAACCAAAAATTCATCGTTTTGTGCATGCGATTGGGGGATTTCCTCAATAAAACATAAAAATTTTCCTAAAATACTACAACAACCATGAGAAACTCGTGCATAAATTGATAACAGAGGGGAAGAAATTGTCTTACCTTACTTGGGAAGCTCCTTGCTTGGCTACTCTTTCTCCTCCTTTTCCTTTGACTACAATGCTTGGAAGTTCTCTCCTCCTCCCTTCTCCAAATCACAATGACCAAATGAGGAGGTATGTGCTCCTTTTTATAAAACATTTGGAATCTTTGAGAATATTCTTTTTTTATTTTTTTGGTTTGTGAGGGTTTTTTTCCTTATAATCCTTTTTCTAGTCACTTTTTGTAGAAGTATGTGGCATTTCCTTTTAGTGTTTATTTTGAGGGTCTCGTTTATGACGATGGGCCTAAGGTAAGTTTCGTCTTATTGGCATATAGGAGTAGGTCATTTCATCATCCTCATTGCATTTTTCCATATTTATGCCTTAAGTCTGACCCCGTCAAGTTGTGACTTTAGCCACTTTCCTTTATGCATGTCGTCACTTAGTGGTAGATCTTACTTGATCATGGATGCCCTAGTCTATAACCTTTTTTCCTTTTTGGTATCCATGTAGTCATTTTTATTCTCTTTCAAAATCCCTCTTTCTGACCCACCATGACCTAGAATCTGATCCTTTTCTCCTCTTCTTTGTCACATTTCTGGCTATACCCCAAGAGGATTCCACCACTTTTATCCCTTGTGATTGCCACTTTTTATTAGCCTATTTTTTGCATGATCAGCCTTGGTTTGTTCATTCCATTGTCATCATCTACTTGGCCTATAATTTTGTTTCACTTGGTTCTTTACCCTTTCTTAGAATGAACTGCTAAGATGAGAGATCCTATTAGCCAACATTTTGTCCTCTTTATGTCATGAGTAGTTCCACCGTGACCAGAACTAGTTGCTACCCATTATACCACTCGTTCTTCCAGGAGGAGTTTGATATAAGCTCTTTTTAATTTTGTTAATTTAGAAAATATTGTCGAGTGAACTTGTCTCCTATACACTCATTGAATTAATTGAAGGGACGTCTATTCAGTATAATTTTAACAGTTTTCCAGATTGATTAGACTAGTTATGGAAAAGGAATACTCTAATATATTATGGCTAGAAGGTTCTCCCTTGTATTGTTTTATCTCTTTTCGAGCTTGGGGGACTAAATTTATGAAAAATGAACCTAAAAAGATAAAGGGAAGGGAACATTCATCTCCATTAGTCATCAAAATGGCAGCATCAGTCGCATCACCCTTGAACATGGCACTTCTTTGCATCATTATCTCACAGTTGGCTTTTAGCTTGCCTAGGATTTGTACCATAGATATGAGTCTGTCTACTCCTATGGCTGGTTACTCTTCCAGTCCTATGCAGTGTGCTTCAATTCCTCCCATGTGTCACAAAATATCATGTGGTGGTAATTATTTATGCTGCCAAGTCACTCTTGTGTCGAATCACTATGTGTTCAAAAGAGGTCTCAGCCTATGTCGGCCATATGTAGCAGTCTATTTACCATTTTAAGTTTTCCATCCCTATGTCAGTTGTACTTCATTTTCTCATGACTTCATCCATATATGACATCATCCTGGTATGTTCCATGTCAACTTATGGGGGATACATTAAGGCCCTCCTTCTACGGATATACTCTTGTTGACTTCAACTCATTATCTAGGAGCTTTATCTAGGAACCACTAGTACCTTGGAGCTTGTAGACCTCAGTGGTAGGATTCCTTATGATTGATAGTGGGTTTAGATCATTGGCTACTGATTGGTCGAGTTCACTAGTGTTCGATGTTAGCTTATATATTCAGACTTAGTGGGTTGTACTAGGTACCTTGGGGTCCATTTTCCTCACTAGTGGATTCTCTCACATTCATCACTAGTTTATCTCATTGATTAGTAATCAAATGGTGTCTACCGTGCTTTGCATCATCACATATAATTGTATGTCATAGATTTGTGCCATCAAGATTATGTCAAAGAATCTGGGCTAGGAATATTTTACTCTTATATGGTACGCTTCCTAGGTTGTGTTGGAGTAATGTATCATTTATGTACTTGAAGGGCTATTTTGGGGCACCTCCTGTCTGTTATGTGTCCATAGTCCTATTGATGTATACTGTGACATAGATCCACATTGTATTTGTTGGTGGATATGCTCTATATGCTGAGTCACATGGATCTACTGTGTATTCTTCATGGCCATGTTTAGCATTTCATTTCATGGATCCGTAGTGTATGCTTTGGCAGCCATGTTCAGTATCTCTTTATGACCGAGCATGGGTATGCCCACCTCAAGGATTTTATCAGCATAAATGAGACTTCAACATTTGGTGTCTTCCATTTTGAGTTGTTGTCTTTGTCTCCTCCCTTTTATTTTTACCTTTGACCTTTATTATAATGCATTTTGGCCATAAGTTACTCTTTTAACCTCATGCATTAGAGGGAACATGTTATTAGCCTATTTTTCTGCCTAGGGTTAGTCCCTTTGAGTCCCTACATTTTTGACCTTTTTCCTTGGCCTTGACTACTCCTTTTCCTAGTATTTCTCCCCAACCGCACATAGAGCGACTTGTGAGTGCAGTTGGAACCTTCCAACTACACGCAGAACACATGTTTTGTGCTGTTATAACCAAGATTCATTATTTTTGTACCTGTAGTTGGGGGCCTTATTCTAGATGCTTAGGGTTCCTAGGAGATCACTTCAACTCATAATCTTATCTGACTTATTTGAGCTAGCTAGGACACATTATTGGAGAAGCTTCGTAACTTCTCTTTGTCCTAAGTATTGTTGAAGGTTTGAAGTGTCTACCTCAACATTGGGGGAAAACCACCCGGTCAGGACCTTAGAGAAGATCCTTTTATATTTGGGATGGTGGCTCAGACTGGAAATTATGGGACCAATTTCCCTTAAAATAAATTATAAAAATGGATGGAGTATATAAGTATTATGCTATGATATAGTTAAAACCAAAAAAAAATAGTACTCAAATGAAATATCTATCCCAGGAAAGCTTATCTGTATATGTGATTAGAAAAGAATCTCATAAGCAACATGAAAATATAGATTGTCTTGTTATTATGAGGTTAAAGAATATAATAATAAGTAATTTAATTAAATATTTAATTAAATTAGTTGATAAATTTGTCACATATATAAGATTTCGTTGTTTATACATATAATATATGATTTCAATCACACATATCAGTATTGAAAAACATACGATTTCTTACAACACATATACGATAAATGTAATCAAATAACCATTCAACTCTTAAGCAAAGCAATAATAAACAGATAGTAGTACCTGATATATTGTAACTCTGCTCACGAGAAAATGGTAGTCGTTCATCTTTCTATTAAGAGGAACTTAAGTTACAATAGTGCAAAAAAAAGTCTTCCTTCCAAAATTCAGAACCTCTTCTCCTTACAAACGGAGGGGATTTATAGTCTCAAAATGAAATATAAATATAGCAAAGTAGAGTAAAAGCATGAAGCAATTTTAACAAATAACACTGAAAATAAACCAAAGAGACATTTTTAGAATTTTTTATAATAACTTGACTAGGCCTATGAAGAGGATTGTCATCCCATTTGCTGCTAGAGTTGATAAATATCTGTCACTGCCTTCAATTAAAGTGGAGTCTTCTGCTGAATCTGCATTTGACCGATAAATATGGAATCCCTTAATGCTGGAAACATGTGGGTGGTGGTGTTGGATAGGCATCTGAGCATTAACCATTGGCTATGAGGCTTTACTAAGAACTGCCAATATAATTCTAAGTCAATTTTAGATAGTTGATCTATTATTTTGGCCCACTTTTTGGATGATTCTTGCCACATTTTAGTGAGAAGTTTGATATCCGATAGAGCTCCTTCAGGATAGTTTGAAATGAGATTCGCCTTAAACAAGTTATCATTGATGGTTTCAATGAGATTGTTAGAGATATCCCTTACATTAAACATTGTTTCCTATTCATGCTTAAGGTGAATCTCCCATTCTCTGAAGACTATTTCCTTGTGCAACTCTTCTATCCTAGAGAGATCAGTTAATCTCCCATCAGCATTGTCCGTCCGCATTATGAAACCTACAATGTTTTCTTCAATCTCATCAAAATACATTATGAGCTCTAATAATTGGTCCACCAGGGAATTGGCTGTGTGACACAAATAATGAATAATGGCAAACTTCTAAGAAAATACAATTTGTTGTTGAGCAAGGAGAGTATTTTACTATCCTGCTTCCGTTTTTTAATTTTGTTAATTCAGGTTTAAATTCAAGTTGTTCAATCATGTTTTGTAATTCATGTAACTAAGTATCTTGGTCCTACAAATCGGAGTCATGTTGGAATTTAAGGGCATTAAAACTATTATGGAGCTCAACAAGTGGTTCCTTCCATTGATCAACAATATTTTATTTCTTGACCTTGACACTCTATTCTAACTACACAATTTTGTCTTCCTTTTACTTTAATAACTGTTGTACTTAAGTGGCTTTGTCCATAGTTGCAAAAGCATAATCTCCCATGAACTCAGTGATTATCCCTAGATCCTCTAAGGGAGTGGACAAAGAACCCTTCCATACTACTTCGAAAGAAGCGTTTCCAAGAACTAAAGCCCGTGACTGCTCGATTTTCCTTTTCTTCCTTTTCCTTTTAAGAACAACCATTTGTTCAGGACTATAAAATATATCAAGGGGGGAATCTCTTCAACCCTTAATACAAACTCAAAGGTTGGGAAAGCTAGTATAAGTTCAATGTCTTCAATTTCCAAAGGCTTATAAGAGGCCTTTATTGTAATCAGAGTTTGTTCTAAAATTTCAGAAGTATCTGGGACCTTCTCTTGTGAGGGAGTATTCAAAACTTTGGATTCTTTTTCCTTCATAGCCTGGCTATACTATTCCCACATTTTCTAAAGCTTGGAACTTGGTAAAATACCTTCATTCTGAGAAGAAGAAGAAGAATCCCATGTCTATTTTGGTTGAGGTGTATCAGTAACCTGTGTGGAATGAACAACTAAAACCTCATCTTGACCTATGCTTTCTTGACGAAGATTTAATGAATATATAGGTAAATGGGATATTGAATTAAGTCATTTCATGTGGATTCAACTACTCTTCTTCTTGTTTGGTACCCATTGAATAAGTGGATTTTTTTTCAAATAAGTCATCAAACTTGTCTAGTTCATGAAAGAACTGCCTGATGCTTGATTGTGCAGTAACCTTCTTGACAGTTTGATGGGGATCATATTTTCTATTAGGGATAAGAGGAAAATTGAATTCTAAGATAGAATTAATCTCAATGGTTACATGTTTGAAATTCTCCAAAGTATACACACCACAATGAAGAGGAAAAATAGGCCACATTTTCTTATTATACTCTTCCAGGACTTTCGAAATGCCATTTCCTCCTGACTGGTATGTTATCTCTCGAGCTAGAAGCTTGTCGAGGACATACATAGATAGGAAAAGGGGATTAGCAAGAATACCAAAGACTCGAATGTAAGTAAACAGCTCCTCACCAAACCAATTTCCAACCCAAAGCAAGTCAGTTTCAGCTTCTGGAAAAATCCTAGGAGTTTTCTTGTCAATGATAATTTGATAAATAAGCAGCATAAATCTATGGAAGATTTTATAAAAGTGTGGATGATACTTGGAGTCCCAAAGGATATCATGATATATATGGATGGGATTTGGGTCCTCTAAGGTCCATTTCCATCCCATAGAGGTGAAATCCATAGTGAATCATAGGGCATCCATTACATATACACTCATATAGAAAGGGGGAATTATGTTTTCCGAAACTCTACGCTTACTTATAAAATTCATAATATGAGTGTCTAGGTTATGAAATAGTATATTTCCCCAATATAATATATATCCTTTTGAAGAATCATTAATTAGTGGTGTCCATTGATTGAAGAATTTTTGTGTATTAGAATAAACAAAGAGCCTACATATCATGACAATTATTTGACAATAAGGCCCAGCGAGAGAGTCAACTACATACATACCATTTTCCTCACGCTTATTCTTGTGGGTATATATTCTCCATTCCCTAATGGGGTTTGAGGCATGATTAATGTTTCTCATGAATTTATCCACAAACTATTTGTTATATTTGCACCGAGGTGGCGGCAAATGGTACATTGCACTAAAATTGTTGTCGTTGAATGAGCCGATAATTGTTTGCTTTTGTGTCATGAATTTCCTTTTTGCAATGCTTAAGTTGTCAATGACCCATCGAACCATGTCCGTATAAGAAAGGATTTTGGGTCAGGCCGCAATCCTATGCAAGAATGAATTCACCATAATATTGTAAGTGGTATCAGAGACTGGTGTTGAGTCCTTGGCTATGATGGTTCTTTTTATGACTATGGGTGCTTCATCCTCAAATAATTTATAAATAGATTCCCAAGAGACATTTCCGGCATCTAGAGAATAGATTGTATTGGAAAGCAATCCTAGCGTATTAACGTTTTTAGTTGGACGAGCGGCTGATTGATGATGAGAAATAGGCTTCTTCTTTCCTTTGGTTTCTTTAGACATTTCTTTAGAGGTGTGCTTGTTGGGACTAGCTTGTCATGAAAAACACAAGACTAAG
This sequence comes from Pinus taeda, assembly GCA_000404065.3. NCBI lineage: Eukaryota > Viridiplantae > Streptophyta > Pinopsida > Pinales > Pinaceae > Pinus > Pinus taeda. Next base: position 17,117 of record APFE030993918.1, read on the forward strand.
AAATAACTTCTTCACCTGAAAGATAACAAATTAGATTAAAATCATGAAGTGGTTTTAAAAAACAACGCTAAAAATAAACCAAGGAGACATTTTTAGAATTTGTTATAACAACTTGACTAGGCCTATGAAGAGGAATGTCTGCCTATTCACTGTTGAAGTTCATAAATATCTACCATGGGCTTCAATTTAAGTAGAGTCTTCGATTAAATCTGCATTTCACTGATAAGTATGGCATACCTTAACACTGACACATGTGGGTGGTGGTGTTGGATAAGCATCTGAGAATTAACCACTAGCTGTGAGGCTTGACTAAGAACTGCCAACAGAATGCTAAGTCAATTTTAGATAGTTGATCTATTATTTTGGCTTGCTTCTTGGATGATTCCTACCACATTTTAGTGAGATGTTTGATATCTGGCAGAGCTCCTTTGGGGAAATTTTGAAATGAGATTCACCTAAAAAAAATTATCATTAATGTTTCGATGAGGTTATTAGAGATATCCCTTACATTAAACATTTTTGTGTATGAATTCTTAAGGCGAATCTCCCATTCTCTGAAGACTATTTCCTTGTGTGATTCTTCTATCCTAGGGAGATCACCTAATCTCCCATCAGCGTTATCCCGTCACATTATGAAACTTGCAATATTTTCTCCAATATCATCAAATATGTTCTGAGATGTGATAATTGGTCCACTAGGGAACTGGTTTTGTGACATGTATAATGAATAATGGCCAACTTCTGAAAAAATACAATTTTATGTTGAGCAAGGGGAGAATTTAAATCTCATGCTTCCTTTTTGAATTCTGTTAATTTAGGATTAACTTTAAATTGTTCAATCATGCTTGTAATTTTTGTATCTAAGTGTCTCAGGCCTGCAAATCGGAGTAATGTTGGGCTTTAATCACATTAAAAATATTCTAGAGTTCAACAAGTTGTCTCTGCCATTGATCAAAAATATTTTTTTCCTCGATCTCGAGACTCTGTTCTAAATGCACAATTTTGTCTTCTTTTTCTTTTAAAAATTGATGTACTTAAGTGTGTTCTAAAATTTCAGAAGTATCTAGGACCTTCTCTTGTGAGGGAGTCTTCAAAACATGGGATTCCTTTTCCTTCATAACCTAGCTATAATGTTCCCATATTTGCTCAAGCTTGGAAATTGGAAAAATACCTTCAGCCTAAGAAGAAGAAAAATACCTTGTCTGTTTTGGTTGAGGTGTATCAATAACCTATATGGAATGAACAAGTGCAACCTCATCTTGACCTATGCTTTCTTGAGGAATATTTGATTAATATATAGGTAAATGGGATAGTTGTAATGCCTAGTATTGAGTGAATTGATTTATTTCCTATGGAGTCAATTTCTCTTCTGCTGGTCTGGTAACCATTAAATACGTGGAATCTTTTTCAAATAAGTCATCAAACTTGTTTGGTTCTTGAAAGAAATGTCTGATGCTTGACTATTTAGTAACCTTCTTCACAGTTTCATGTGGATCATACTATCTATTAGGGATAGTAGGAAAATTGAATTCTAAGATAGAATTAATCTCAGTGAGTGCATGTTTGAAATTCTCCAAAGTATACATACCGCAATGAAGAGGAAAAATAGGCCACACTTTCTTATTAGACTCTTCTAGGACTTTTGAAATTCCATTTCTTTTGGTCTGTTATGCTATCTCTAGAGCCAGAAGTTTTTGTGGGACATAAAGAGAAAAGGCATGGGGATTCCAAAAACTCAGACGTGAGTAAATAAATCCTCACCAAACTAGTTTCCAACCCAAAGCAAGTATGTTTCGGCGTCTAGGGAAATCCTAGGAGTTTTTTTGTCAAAGATAATTTGATAAATAAGAAACATAATTCTATGACAAATTTTATAAAAGTGAGGATGATACTTGGAGTCCCAAATGATATCATGATATATATGGATGGGGGTCGGGTCCTCTAAGGTCCATTTCCATCCCATAGAGGTGAAATCCATAATGAAGCATAGGGAATCCATTACATAGGCACTCATGTAGAAAGGGGGAATTATGTTCTCTGAAACTCTACTCTTACTTCTAAAATTTAGAATATCAGTGGATAGGTTATCAGATAGTATATTTCCCCAATCTAATAAATAACCTTCTAAGGAAACATCAATTAGTGGTGTCCATTGATCGGAGAATTTTTGTGTATTGGAATAAGCAAAGAGCCTACATATCATGGAAAATATGTGAAAATAAGGACCAGTGAGAGATTCAACTACATACGTACCCTTTTCCTCACACTTATGCTTGTTGGGATCTCTTGTCCATTCTCTAATGCATTCTGATGCATTTTCAATGTTTCTTTTGAATTTCTCCATAAACCATTTGTTATATTTGCGTTGAAGTAGTAGAAAATGGTACATTACAATAAAATCGTTGTCGTTGAATGAGACAATAATATTTTGCTTCTATGTCATGAACTTCCTTTCTACAATGCTTAAGTTTTCAATGGGCCATTGAACCATGTCCGTATAAGGAAGGATTTTGGTTTGGGCCGCAATCCTATGCAAGAATAAATTCGCCACATCACTGTAAGTGATATCAGAGACTGGTGTTGCATCTTAGGCTATGATGGTTCTTTGTGTGACTATGGATGCTTCATCCTCAAATAATTTATAAATATATTCCCAAGAGGCATTTCCAACATCTAGAGAATAGATTGTGCTGAAAAACAATCCTGGCATATCAACGTTGTCAGTTGGAGGAGCAGCCTATAGCCAATGAGCAATAAGCTTCTTCTTTCCTTTAGTTTCTTTGGACATTTTTTCAAAGTTGTGCTTGTCAGGAATAGCCTGTAATGAAAAGGACAATACTAAGTGTAACTGCTTCACCTAAAAGATAGCAAAGAAGAGTAAAAGCATGAAGTGGTTTTAAAAAACAACGCTGAAAATAAACCAATGAGACATTTTTAGAATTTGTTATAACAACTTGACTAGTCTTGTGAAGAGGATTGTCCTCCCATTCGTTGTTGAAGTTCGTAAATATTTTTCATGGGCTTCAATTCAAGTAGAGTCTTCGGCTGAATCTGCATTTTACTGATAAATATGGCATCCCTTAATGTTGGCAACATGTGGGTGATGGTGTTTTGTAGGCATGTGAGCATTAACCACTAGTTGTGCAGCTTGACTAAGAACTACCAATATAATTCTAAGTCAAATTTAGATCGTTGATCTATTACTTTGGCCTGCTTTTTGCATGATTTCTACCATGTTTTAGTGGGTAGTTTGATATCTGACATAGCTCCTTCAGGGCAGTTTGAAATGAGATTTTCCTGAAACAAGTTATCATTGATGGTTTCAATGAGGTTATTAGATATATCCCTTGCATCAAATATTGTTGCCTATGTATGCTTAAGGCGAATCTCCCATTCTTTGAAGACTATTTCCTTGTGTGATTCTTCTATCCTAGGGAGATCACCTAATATCCCATCAGTGTTATCCTACCACATTATGAAACCTACAATATTTTCTTCAATATCATCAAAATATGTTATGAGGTCTGATAATTGGTCCACCAAGGAACTGGTTGTGTGACACAAATAATGAATAATGGCCAACTTTTGACAAAATACAATTTGGTGTTGAGCAAGGAGAGTATTTAAGTCTCATGCTTCCTTTTGAATTATCTTAATTCAGAATTAACTTTAAGTTGTTCAATCTTGTTCTATAATTATTGTATCTGAGTGTCTTTGCCCTGCAAATAGGTGTTGTGTTGGACTTTAAGGGCATTAAAATTGTTTTGGAGCTCAACAAGTTGTCCCTCCCATTGATCAACAATATTTTGTTTCTCGATCTCGAGACTCTGTTCTAATTGCACAGTTATGTCTTCCTTTTCCTTTAATAATTGTTGTTCTTAAGTGGCTTTGTCCATAATTGTGGAAGCATAAGCTCCTGTGAACTAAATGATTATTCCCAGTTCCTTTGAAGGAGTGGACAAAGAACTCTTTCATGCTACTTTAAAAGAATAATTTCCAAGAACTAAATCCTGGGACTACTCAATTTTCCTTTTCTTCCTTTCCCTTTTAACAACAAACATTTTTTTAGGACTATAAAATATATCGAGTGGAGGATTATCTTCAACCCTTAATACAAACTCGAAGGTTGGGAAGGCTGGTATAATTTCAATGTCTTTAGTTTCCAAAGGCTTATCAGAGGCCATTGTTGTAATCAAAGTCTATTCTAAAATTTCAGAAGTATATGGGACCTTCTCTTATGAGGGAGTCTTCAAAACTTGGGATTCCTTTTCCTTCATAACCTGGCTATATTGTTCCCATATCTTCTCAAGCTTAAAAATTGGAAAATACCTTCAGCCTAAGAATAAGAAGAAGCCCCTTTCTATTTTCATTGAGGCGTATCAGTAACCTGTGTGGAATGACCAACTACAACCTTGTCTTGACCTTTGATTTATTGAGGAAGCTTTAATTAATCTATAGGTAAATGGGATATTCATGTTCCTTGATATTGAGTGAATTGAGTCATTTCCTATGGATTCAACTATTATGTTTCTTGTCTAGTAACCATTGAATAGGTGGAAGCTTTTTCAAATAAGTCATCAAATTGGTCTAGTTCATGAAAGAACTGCATGTTGCTTGACTATGTAGTAACCTTCTTAACAGTTCGAAGGGGATCATACTATCTATTAGGGATAGTAGGAAGATTGAATTCTAAGATAGAATTAATCTCAATGGTTGCATGTTTGAACTTCTCCTAAGTATACATATCTTGAGGAAGAGGAGAAACGTGCCACACTTTCTTATTAGACTCCTTTAGGAATTTTGAAATTCCATTTCCTACAGTCTGGTATGTTATCTATCGAGCTAGAATTTTTTCTGGGACATACAGATATAATACATGGGGATTATAAATGCTACCAAGGACCCAGATGTAAGAAAATAACTCCTCGTCAAACTAGTTTCCAACCCAAAGCAAGTCTGTTTTAGCTTCTCGAGAAATCCTAGGAGTTTTCTTGTCAAAGATAATTTGATAAATAGGCAGCATAACTCTATGGAAGATTTTATAAAAGTAAGGATGATACTTGGAGTCCCAAAGGATACCATGATATATAAGGATGGGCGTTGGGTACTCTAAGGTCCATTTCCATTCCGTAGAGGTGAAATCCATAGTGAAGCATAGGGAATCCATTACATAGGCACTCATGTAGAAAGGGGGAATTATGTTTTCTGAAACTCTACGCTTACTTCTAAAATTTAGAATATGAGTGGCTAGGTTATTAGATAGTATATTTCCACAATCTAATATATATCCTTCTGAGGAAGCATCAATTAGTGGTGTCCATTGATCAGAGAATTTCTATGTATTGGAATAAGCGAAGAGCCTACATATCATGGTAGTTATTTGACAATAAGGACTAGTGCGATATTCAACTGCATGAATACCCTTTTCCTCATTCTTATGCTTGTTGGTATCTCTTCTCCATTCCCTAATGGGTTTTCATGAATGATCAATGTTGCTCATGAATTTCCCCACAAACTATTTGTTATATTTGCGCTGAGGCAGTGGTAAATGGTACATTTCACTAAAATCATTATCATTGAATGAGCTGATAATTATTTGCTTATGTGTCATGAAATTCCTTCTTGCAATGCTTAATTTGTCAACGACCCATCGAACCATGTCCATATAAGGAAGAATTTTGGGCCTTGCCACAATCCTATGCAAGAATGAATTTACCATATCAATGTAAGAGGTATCAGAGACTGGTGTTGAATCCACGGCTATGATGGTTCTTTGTGTGAATCTGGGTCCTTCATCCTTAAATAATTTATAAATAGATTCCAAATAGGCATTTCCAGCATCTAGAGAACAAACTATCGGAAAAAAATCATGGTGTATCAACGTTTTCAATTGGACGAGCAGTCAATTACTGTTGAGCAACATGCTTCTTATTTCCTTTGGCTACTTTAGACTTTTCTTTGGAGTTACACTTGTCGGGACTAGCTTGTAATGAAAAACACAAGACTGAGCAATAATTTCTTCACCTGAATGAGGCTCTGATATCACTTCCCACCTCCGCTTATATTCGTTATTTATTTAAATATGATTTATCAAAAGTTTCCTATATCGTAACTTTATAATGTGCAGCTAATTTATTTCTCCGATATATTTCTTCCGATACATTGATGTGTGTAAACCCACACAATTCACGTTTTTACATTTAATATTTGAAAGTCGTGAATTTATTGTTTTCGATATTATAAT
>APFE030993920.1:0-11971 GCA_000404065.3 Pinus taeda
GTGAAGACAACATTTCTTCACGGGGATTTGGAAGAGGAAATCTACATGAAGCAACCTGAAAGCTTTGCGGTGAAGGGTAAGAAAGAACTGTATGCAAGTTAAAGAAGTCTCTGTATGGGTTAAAACAGTCACCAAGGATGTGGTATCAGAAATTTGATACATTTATACGGGGACTTGGCTTCACCAGAAGCAAAGCAGATCATTGTGTGTATTTTAAATTAATTGGTGACCGTGTTATTTATCTGGTCTTGTATGTGGATGATATGTTGTTGGTTGGAAATGACAAAGAAATTATCCAGGATTTGAAGACCCAATTGTCCTCCAAATTCGACATGAAAGATCTTGGTGCTGCAAACTATATTTTGGGCATGGAAATTAAAAGAGATCGGGCAAAGAGGAAGCTCTGGTTAAACCAGAGGAAGTATGTCGAGACAATACTGCAGAGGTTTAATATGCAGGATAGTAAACCGGTGAAGGTTCCTATTCCTGTAGGTGTGAGGTTATCTGCTGAACAGTGTCCCAAGACACAAGAAGAGGAAGAGGACATGTCCCGTGTTCCATATGCAAGTGCAGTCGGTAGCTTGATGTATGCCATGTTCTGTACTAGACCAGACATTGCACATGCAGTGGGAGTATTGAGCAGGTTTATGTCAAAACCAGGGAAGGAGCACTAGACAACAGTGAAGCAGGTTTTAGGTATTTGCGTGGCACTAGTGATTATGGTTTGTGCTACCAAGGAAGACCAGGATTGGACAGAGTGTGGGATATCCGTGGCTTTGTGATGCAGACTGGGCTGGAGATCTGGATCAGAGAAGATCTACAAGTGGGTATGTGTTTAACCTATTTGGAGGTGCAGTCAGTTGGATGAGTAAGAAACAATCTGTAGTGGCACTATCAACTACAGAGGCAGAATACATGGCAGCCACTCATGCAAGCAAGGAAGCAGTTTGTTTGCAGAGATTGTGTTCAAGTATGGGGTTAGTACAGGGAGCTATAAGGATAGACTGTGACAGCCAAAGTGCAATTTTCTTGGCAAAGAACCCTACTTATCATTCAAAGACAAAGCACATTGATGTTCAGTATCACTTTGTGAGGATATGATAGAAGACAAAAAGGTGTTGCTAGTAAAGGTAGACACTTTGAAGAATACTGCAGATGCATTGACAAAATCGAGCTCTGAGAAGTTCTCTTGGTGTAGAGAAACAATGGGCGTTTCAGGGCTGAAAAAATAACTAAGCTCTCCTGTGGCCCCTTGTGGAAAGAAAACAACAAGTGGGATATTGTTGGGTTGTGTTATATTCTTTCCACAACTAACCTACGTAGTGAATCGGGGGGGTGGAGCACCCCCTTCGTTGCGTCGATTGCACAGCGGGGGGGTCACAGGGCGGGCGGCAGCCCCCCCTGTCCGGGGGGTTTGAGGGGGGCGGGCAGCGCCCCGAGAAATTTTTTTTTGGACCCTATATTAGGTTGGGTGAACCTACCTATGGTTTTCGGTCCATGGTTTTGGACGCGATTGTATTCGGTCCATGGTATTGGATGCTTCGACATGTATAAATATGTATTGTAACATTGAAAGGAAATAAAATGAAAAAATCACAGCTGGTGTCCCGGTTTTTGGGGATCCAGGGGAAAATCTCTGTGCATTGATTGTTTATGTTGTTATGCTCTCGCATTGTTTATTTTTCTGTGATTTAGAATTCGTATGCAGGTAATTTATGTATGGGGTTAAAACCTACATTTCTAACTCCTTTTCAACATTAAATGTAGTTAAAACAATTTTTCCAATTTGAGTAGTATTAGTTGATTGATTTAATGGTCGAATAGTTGTTTGAGTTTCAATAGCTTTGGTATGAGGTACAATTGTTGGAGGTTCCTTAGAAGGTATTCTAGGACTAGGTCTAGGCCTAAGATCATATCTTTTATTTAGTATTGCAATTAGGAATTTAGAGAAGGCATGGTATTTGGAAGCCTGTGAGGAGTCTTGATCTTGTTGAACCTACTTTTATTGTGAGAGAGGAATAATAATGGTATGACCAAAAGAGGTATCCATATTGTTAATATCTTCGGTGATAGTCATAGTATTGTCATCAGTTGTTGACCATCTATCAGTAAAGGAGTTGGAACCTGCTAATCATTACTAGGCCTTTGAAGAATTCGTCCGGTCCAGGTAGGCACTACACTTTTTTTTGCATTTTTAGATAGATTGCAACTCGTTTTTGGTGGTTTTAGCCACCATTTAGAATGATTTTGGAATGAGCACGTTCACGGCGGTCATCGCGGGTCACTAGCTTCAGACCACGACAACCCAAAATCTCCAACGGAGAAAAAATAGGCTCTTCGCAACTCTGGAAAGTCGCGGATAGCCCTAATTTTTAGAACGATGGATTTTGGCTTGGCGCACCTATTAGAAAAACAAGTGCGATGAGCGCCAATACTCAAAATTTTTCAAAATCTAAGCAATTTCACATAATTTCAAACACAAATGGAGCACTTATAATTTCATATGTGTGTGTTTGTTGGGTAAAACAATGGCGATTGAGTGGAAGGAACGGGAGCACAACAGTGATGACGAATTGGCCATGGGAGATCAAAACTGCCTAGACATGATCTGGAATTGCGGGCTTCTGAAATTTTTTATTGTGCCCTGTCTGAGAGCACAACTAGACCTACTCCAATATCTTGTTGGAGCATGGGATCCGAATGAGGGCAAATTCAACATTTGGGGGAAGGAGCTGGAAATTGATGCAGCATGCATTTACTTCCTGATAGGGTTGTGGCAGAGGGGAGAAATTCCCTGCATGACAGGGAACTGAATCACTAGAGAAACCATGGATATGCTTATTGGGAGACTGTGTCTAGAGGTGGATAAGTTAAATAAGGGAGGAAAACTCAATATTGCAATAGTTAGGGACTTGTCTCTTCGAGTTCTCCTCTCCACCATCACCAAAGCAGCTGGCTCATAGGCCCCACACGAGGCCACCAAAACCCAACTTCGGCTGGCAGCCAACTTTTTGAATCCCACTATTTTTAACTGGCCCGAGGCCATAGCAGATAACTTAAAATGGAAATTAACAATGTGCCAGTGAGGGGATATCAAACAATTTGGGTATGGGTCTTGTATTGTTCATCCTCAGGCGTCTTCCTATCTTCTAGAGACAGGAAGTGGTCATGGCATGGCTACCTCCATGGGAGCCACGGATGACTCGGTGGGCAATGTTGATGCCTCGAGGAGGTGGGGATCAATATATGTCATGGAGACCCGAGTTTTTCCAATGTTTGGATCGCCAACTTGTTGTATTAAAGGACTGGTCATACGCCGAAATGGACTTCAACAGTGATCCAGATCTAGCACTTCCTCCTAGGGAACATTGGGACGATCGATGCAATAAACTCATTTGTTGATTTAAAGAATTTTGTAATTTTTATGATTATTCATATATGCTATGATCATTATGTTTCAATTTTGCATATGTTGGGCCGGAAAGACCTGTAGGCTTGTCTCTAATTTCTAGGAGTTTGAGATCCCTCCTCCTAGGTCTCGTTAAAAATTATTAGGTCAGATTCATCAGAAGGATGAAATTACATTACAATTACAAGCATATGTTATCCACTTCAAGCTTGTGTTTTCAAAAATAATTGGGGTACTCGCCAAAAATGGTGGGGGAAAATTTGGAAACATTCTATTGGTTGTGTTAATTCTTACGGCAGCTTGTCACTCTTGGACATCGACACTCTTTCTGCTTTGTGTCGTATTGGGATATCCTCATTCTGTCATTGGCCTTCTGGGTTTTGGGTTATTCATTTTCCCTCATTCCATATGATCCTTGCTACATCATCATGATCTTTGATCCCTTGGTACCGAAATACTGCAAAATTCCGGAGTCATGTTGCTGATATGTTCAAGAGATTAATCCTTCTGCAGTTTGTATCCTTACACACCTCCCTCTGATGCTTTTTCTCATCCATCTCATCTTATTCCTTTGTCTAGTATCGATGATGTGGGGAACATTATGGACCTCCTTCGACCGGTCACTTCCTGTAGACTTCAACTCATCTTCCAGGAAGTTGATCTAGGGACTCCTTTCTGGGACCTTGGAGCTTGCATGCCTTAATGGAAAGTTCTTCACATTCAACGACAGGCTTACATCATTGGTCTTCGATCGAGTGATTTCACAAGTGTTCGACTTCAGATCATTCTTCACACTTTGTGGTCATTCTTCACACTTTGTGGATTGTACTAGTAGTACCTTGAGAACCATTGACAGTACTGGTGGTCTCTCTCGCACTTGTTAACAGTTTACATCATTGGCTGGTAATGACGTGATTTTCTAGTATGCTAGACTTCAGCACATCTATTTTCATATTAGAATTTGTACTATGACTGGATTGGGATTCAAGACCCTAGATTCAGATTACACGAGTCTAGGTTGTGTGGATTGATTCATACATGACTCTTTTGATTGGATGGTTGCGACCATACCTGATTCTTTCTTATGGTCTTTAGGATTGGATGGTTGCATCCATACCATAGACCATTTATGTTTATCTTCTGGATGGCTACACCCATGCCTTATATACATGTATTTCCTTTCACTAAGTACTCATGTATCAAAGATATCAGTTGTACTTGCGTTTGTTGGTTCTCCACGATGGTGTTCTATTTCAGTTATGGATTCATAAAGCATTTCACCCCTCCCATTCTCTCGGCCTTCATGCTTTAGGGGGAATCTATTACACAGTAATTTGTCACCAACCCTGCATTCCCTGATCGCGGAGAACCTGCAAATGCAAGTACAACCGATATCTTTGATACATGAGTACTTAGTGAAAGGAAATACATGTATATAAGGGATGAGAACAGCCATCCAGAAGATAAACATAAATGGTCCATGGTATGGGTGAAACCATCCAATCAGAAAGACCACAAGAAAGACTCAGGTATGGTCGCATCCATCCAATTAAAAGAGTCATGTATGAATCAATCCACGCAACCTGGACTCATGTAATATGAACCCAGGGTATTAAATCCCAATCTGGTCATAGTAAAAATTCTAATATGCGAATAGAGGTGCTGAAGTCCAGCATACTAGAAAATCACTTGATTACCAGCCAATGATGTAAATCATTAAAAAGTGCAAGAGAGACCACCAGTAATGTCAATGGTTCTCAACGTACTAATAGTACAATCCACAAAGTGTGAAGAATGATCTGAAGTCGAACACTTGTGAATTCACTCAATGGAAGACCAATGATGTAAGCCCATTGTCGAATGTGAAGAACTTACCATTAAGGCATGCAAGCTCCAAGGTACCAGAAAGGAGTCCCTAGATCAACTTCCTGGATGATGAGTTGAAGTCGATAGGAAGTGACCGGTCAAAGGAGGGCCATAATGTTTCTCACATCATCGACATGAGACAAAGGAACAAGATGAGATGGATGAGACAAAGCATCAAAGGGAGGTGTGTAAGGATGCAAACTGCAGAAGGATTAAGCTCTTGAATATATCGACGACACGACTCCAGAATTTGGCAGCATTTTGGTACGAAGGGATAAAAGGTCATGATGATGCAACAAGGATCAGATGGAATGAGGAAAAATGAATAACCCAAAACTTGGAAGGCCAATGACAGAATGAGGATATCCCAACCCGACACGAAGCAAAAAGAGTGTCAATGTCTAAGAGCGACAAGCTATCCTAATAATTAACACAACCAACATAATGTTTCCAAATTTTCCCCCACCATTTCTGGCAAGTACCCCAATTATTTTTCAAAACACAACCTTGAAGGGGATAACATATGCTTGTAATGTAAGTTCATCCTTCAGACAAATCCGTCCTAGTAATTTTTAACAAGCCTTAGGAAGGAGAAGCTCGGTCTTGTCATGGTGACAAGTCCAATGTCGTCAGGGTTTAACGAGTTCAACATAGGTAAAACTCGAAGTCTTTTTCATATTTAGAGAGTTTGAAAAAGACACAAAAAAGAGAACTCTCGAGATCCCTTTTCGTAAATTTTTCCCCCGAATCCGAAAAGGTAGAAAACAATATCCAAGGGAACCTATTAACCATGATAGATCAATGTATACCTTTTTCGTAAGTAATCTATACTAGTCCATAAAAGGGGTAAAATTATACTGGGTAGATGATGCTTCCTGGCCTTTAACGAGTTTAAAGGGACAAGATCTCAGTGATCTTTTCACGTTTTGAGAGTCAGAAAAGAGCTTTAAAATGACTCCAAAAGGGAATTTTTCGTGTTTTTACCAAGTCCAAAAAAGTATCAAATATAACTCGTAGATCATCACCAAAGTTCGTGGAAACATGTTTCTGCACAAGGGCAAGTGTAAACTCTATTTTTGATGTAAACATGCATGAAATACTCAAAAATATATTAAAAACCCTAATTTTGCAAAAAATCTTATAAAAAGAGTCATTAGGTAAAAGTGAATTTACTTTTTACTGTTTTACCTCAGAGTCAAAAATTTACCCTTGTGCATTCATGATTTCAACGGTTGACTAGAGGAGAATCAGAAACTTGTTGGCAAATTCGTCTGGTCTAGGTAGGCACTACAGTTTTTCTTGCATTTTTAGATAGATTGCAACTCATTTTTGGCGGTTTTAGCCACCATTTATAAGGATTTTGGAATGAGCATGTTTCGGCAATCATCGCGGGTCGCCAGCTCGGGACTACGATGACCCAAAATCTTCAGAAGAGAAAAAATGGGCTCTTCACAACTGTACACTGGAAAGTCATGGAGAGCCCTAATTTTTAGAATAGTGGATTTTGGCTCGGTGCACCTGCTAGAAAAACAGGCACAACGAGCGCCGATACTCAAAATTTCTCAAAATCTACGCAATTTCACGGGATTTCAAACACAGATGGAGCACTTATAATTGCATATGTGTGTGTTTGCAGGATAAAACCATGGTGATTGAGTGTAAGGAACAAGAGAACAACAATGATGACAGATTAGCCATGGGGGATCAAAACTTCTTGGATGTGCTCTGGAATTGCGGGCTTCTGAAATTTTTTATGGTGCCTTGTCTGAGAGCACAACCTGACCTCCTCCAATATCTCGTTGGAGCATGGGATCTGAATGAGGGGAAATTCAACATTCGGGGGTAGGAGTTGGAAATTGATGCAGCAAACATTTACTTCCTAATAGGGTTGTCGCAGAGGGGAGAAAGGCCTCGCATGACAGGGACACGAATCACTAGAGAAACCATGGATATGCTTATTGGGAGACTGTGTTCGAAGGTGGATAAGTAAAATACGGGAGGAAAACTCAAGATTGCTACAGTCACAGACTTGTCTCTTCGAGTTCTCCTCTCCACCATCACCAGAGCAACTAGCTCACAGGCCCCACACGAGGCCACCAAAACCCAACTCTGGCTGGCAGCCAACTGTTTGAATCCCATTATTTTTAATTGGGTCGAGGCCGTAGCAGATAACTTAAAACGACAATTGACAAAGTGTTGGCAAGGGGATGTCAAATAGTTTGGGTATGGATCTATTCTCGTATCGTTCATCCTTGAGCGTCTTCCTATCTTCCAGAGATAGGAAGTGGTCGTGGCATGGCCACCTCCACGGGAGCCTTGGATGACTCAGTGGGCGATGTTGATGCCTCAAGGAGGTGGGGGTCAACATATGTCATGGAGACCTGAGTTTTTCCAATGGTTGGATTGCCAACTTGTTGTAGTATAGGACTAGCCGTACGCCGGGATGGACTTCAGGGGTGATCAAGATCTAGCACTTCCTCCTAGGGAACACTGGGACAATCGAGTTAATAAACTCATTTGTTGATTTTTTAAAGAATTTTGTAATTTTTATCATTTTTCATATATATTCTGACCATTATGTTTCAATTTTGCAGATGTTGGGCCAAAAAGACCTATAGGCTTGTCTCCAATTGCTCGAAGAGCTGAGCGGGAGTTTGAGATCCCTCCTCCTGGTGGAGATGTAGAGGACGAGATTGTCTACGACCTAGAGGGTTTGACAGAGGGGATTGCAGATTACGCGAGATTTTAGGATGTCCCTCGAGAGTACCAACGACACGCAGCAGGGGTGTCAGGCAGGATCCACCAACTACTCAGACGTGTTGTCCAAGTAGTTGTGTGTTATAGCGAGCATCATGTAGATTAGACCCCTAGGTTTATTTTCTGCAATTTTTAGAGACATGTTGTCTCGCAATGTAACTTGAACATATATTTTTTTGAGCACTGCGATGTGCAACACTTGATTTTCCAGTGCATCTGTTAATGTATTTAGTCTTCTAGGAATATGTTGATATGTAATGTAATCAAAATTCCTTTCCAGTAAACGAACATGTAAACATGACCTTAAAATCTGAGGGTTTTTGATGAAATAACGCCCATTGAGTTGAAGAACAACAAGTTGTGAATGTAGATTTACAATTAAGGCACGAATATTGAGGGCAACAGCCTTAGTCATTAATTCAATGACTACACTATATTCAGCAACATTGTTCATAGTAGATCCTAGACAAACATCTTGAAGATCTACCAACTCACCGTGAGGATCATAGATAACCCATGCCGCGGAGGAAAGATTCTGAGTACTGTGACAGGAACCGTTAGCGAAACTGACATAAGGTGTGACAAACATCTGCATAAGAAGCAAAAGGACGTAATAAGCAACAAACACTTCCACACCAAACCAAACACGTACAAAATGAAAAACACACTTATGTACAAAGAAATGCACGAAAGACTCATGCGTAATATTTCTTGAGATAAAGCCCATTCTGGGGCTTATCTAAAGGGTTGCCTTCATAATCAATTAGCTCATAGGCCCCTTTTTGCAAAACATGTTTTACAATGTAGGGCCCATGCCACATGGGTTCAAATTTTCCTGCCCCCAGCTTGTCATTAGCTTGATCATACAATAGGACTAAATCTCCTTCAGTAAAAGAATGTGGGTTGACTATCTGACAGAAGTGAGTTTTCACTCTCTTCTTTTATGCTTCAATGATCAATGAAGCAAGTCGATGAGTCTCATCAAGTCGTTCTAAATAAAGAAGTCATTCTTCCACCAGAGTAGTATTTGGCAGTAATTCGATGGCTAATTTGAGAGAAGGAATTTTGCATTCAATCGAAAGGGTAGCTTCCAGACCATAAACAAGTTGAAATGGTGAAAAAATTTTCTCATCCTTAACCAAGGTACAGTAGGCCCATAGAGGGAAAAACAACATCAAATGCTAGTTGGACTTATGCATTCCAATGGTACGCTGAAGCATAGTAACTAACACTTTGTTTACTACCTAGACTTGGCCATTGGACTGAGAGTAATATGGCATCGAACTATCATGATGCAACCCCAACTAGGTCATCAACTCAGTCATAATATAACTATGAAAATGGGAACCATGATCGATGACTATAGCCTGAGGGACTCCGAACCTGGTAATCACGTGATTGAATAGAAATTGTGCAGCTATCTTATCGTTGTTAGATAATGTAGGAATTTCTTTGGCCCATTTAGTAAAATAATCAATGACAATGATGACATACCCATGCCCCCTGGCCAAGCAAGGGTTACAGGTCATAAAATCAATGCCCCATTTAGAAAAAGGGCCGAAAGTAATGATAGTATGCAAAAGGGATGGAGGTGCTCGCATCTTGTGCTGGTAAATTTGACACACATGATAGGAGCGGACAGCCAAAATACAATCTTTAAAGATGGATGGCCAAAAATAACTAGCATGAAGAATATTTTGAGCAGTAGTATAACCAAACATGTGACTGCCACAGGCGCTAGAGTGATAGTCATTTAAGACTTTCTCAGCTTCCTTGAAAGTTAGACAGCAGTAGAGAATTGAATCAACGCCAAGACGGTATAATGTGTCTCTAACAATACGATATGTTTGAGAATGATGGTGAATGCGTCATTGAGCATCCTTAGACAAATTAGAGTGGAACGAAGACGTCTGGAGGGTACTGATCAATAAAAGTGTGTCATCTGAAATGCGGTCCTCTATCCGAGGGGGAGCAGAAGCAGATGGTAATGAGCAAATCAACTCAGCAAAGACCAACAACTTCTTAGATTTGGCAGTAGTAAACTCCAAATCAAACTCCAGAAGGATAACAACCCATTTCGAGTATTTCCCCCCAGCAATTGCTGTGATAGAATGTATGTCATCGGGTTGCAATCTAAAATAATGGTCGTAGTATGCAACAAAATTTAATGATGAAAACGTTGGACAGCTTGAACAGCTGCCAAGGCCAACTTCTCGACATAAGAATAGCGAGTCTTCGTGTCAAGAAGGTTGTGGCTAAGATAATATATGACATGCTCAAAACCATCGTCACCATCTTGGACCAGAACCATACCAATTGTACTATCAATAGCAGCTAAATAAAGCAAATAATCACGATGATAGTTAGGTGGACGCAACAGAGGGGCAGAAACAAGAAGTGTCTTGAGCTTCTCAAATGACCTTTGGGCAATGTCATCCCAAATAAATGGAACGTCATGCTTAAGGAGACACGTGTAACCTTTAGCGACCTCGACATAGTTAGGGATAAAACGACGTAGGAAATTAGCCTTCCCTTACAAACTCTGCAATTGATGCAAATAAGTAGGAGGCAAGATATTCAAAATAGCTTCAACCTTGAGTGGATTGAGATGAATACCCTCGTTAGAAATGAAAAACCCAAGGAGTCTATCGGATTTGACACAGAAGGCACATTTATGTGGATTGAGATGAATACGCTAATGTCTACAATAAAGAAAAATTTGGTGGAGGTGGTTCGGATGGTCTACGCATTTAGCTGAATGTGCCGAAATATCATCCAGATAAGCCAAAACAATGTGTCTAATATCATGAAAAGCATAGGACATATCTTGTTGGAAAGTTGCACCAGGATTCTTCATACCAAAAGGTAGCTTTTTATAAGAAAAAGTACCCCAAGGACAAATAAAGGAAGTTTTATGTTGATTGGCAGGTGAAATATTGATCTAGTTATAGCCAGAGAAGCCATCCATAAAAGAGAATATCTCACTCCCAGCACAGTCGTCGATAAGCTGGTCAATAAAGGGAGTAGGATATTTATCTTTTGGACATGCGTGATTGATGTAATGATAATCAACACAAAATCTAATAGTGCCTTGCCTTTTAGTCCCATGGACAATGTTAGAGACCCAATCTGTCAGTGGAATAGTGTAAACAAACCCAACCTTGAGAAGTTTTTCAACTTTTCCCTTAATGGCAGCTTCCTTTCTTGGGTGCACGGGACGTAAATGTTGACGAACTAGTTTCACATTAGGATAGGTAGGTATCTCGTGCACCACAATACTTGAATTTATACTGGGCACTTGAATCTATACTGAGCATTTCTTCATATGACCAGGCAAACACGTCATGAAACTCTCAAAAGAGATTAGTGTAAATCTGGATCTCCTCGGGAGAACAAGTTATTCCGATGTGAATATTTTCGACAACCCCTGGTTTAATAGAGATGTTGATAGGCATGGTTTGCATGATATTTCTTATATTCCCTTCAAAAAATACCTCATGAGTTAGGATGGGTTTTTGAAGTGGCTGAGAAAGAACATGGGAAGCAAACTTATCTAAACAAGCAATCATGGCCCCATAGCTAGGAAGAAACGAGGAATGATGATGACTATTGACCCAAGGAGGATGCTCAAAAGACAATGTCTCAAGAATAGCTTCATCAAAAGGAAATGTCTCTTGTAACCAATCTGTAGAGGCAATATCTTCAAGCCAAGGGGATTGTACATATGTGTTGAGAGATCTACTCGAAGGAGTAGACTTAGAAGATGAAACCGAAGCCAAAACGATTTCAATATAGTTAAGCACCGTAGGGCTCAACGACATAACATCACCCCAGGAATCTACCTGATCGAGGGGAGGAATCACCCAAGGATCAGGGTTGACAGAGATCATATTGACGAAGGCAACATTAGGAGGTGGGAGTGGAAAAACACCCATGAGG
>APFE030993921.1:37420-49727 GCA_000404065.3 Pinus taeda
TTTTTGACCAATGGGTCATCTATGGTTAGTCCATATTTGCTGCAGATGGACTTTTTATCTGGTAATCTGGACAATTTTTCTAATGACTTATTCACCTTTGAGCTGGTACAAAGACTGACAAGTGTCTTTGTAATAAGGGAATAAATTTCTCCCCATGTGCAAGCTACGAGTCGAAGAACAGCTGAAACTACCACAGATCAAAAGAAGGATTCTAGAATTAAAAGAAAAATTGGCAGAAAAGTGTTGCTCAGAAGAACCTAATGCTTTCTGGCATAGAAAGCAACATACTATCAAATTACCATATAAGAAAGGGTACAAAGGAAAGCCCTGTAAAAGCAGAGCGATTCCCATGAGCCAAGAATACAGAGAATTATGTCAGCAAGAAATACAGCAGTTGCTTAACAGAGGGTTGATAAGAGAATCTACTAGCCCCTGGAACTGCTATGGATTTTATGTAAATAAGAGGGCCGAACAAATTAGAGGTATCCCCAGACTTGTGATAAATTACAAGCCTCTAAATTTAGTCTTGGCTGATGATACTTACCCTATCCCTCACAAAGGAGATCTAATCAGAAGAATTGCAGGAGCAAAAATATTTTCAAAATTTGATTTAAAGGCAGGTTTTTGGCAGGTTGTTGTTGATGAAGAAGATAAATTCAAAACTACTTTTAGTATCCCTGCATGGCATTACGAATGGAATGTCATGCCCTTTGGCCTCAAAAATGCTCCTTCAAAATTTCAGAAGGTTATGGATGATATTTTCAAACCATATTTTGACTGGTTACTTGTATATATTGATGATGTTTTAATCTTTTCTAAAAATCTTGACGACCACTTCAGACATGTAAATATTTTCATGAAGTTGGTCCAGAAAAATGGTCTTGTGCTCAGTAAAAAGAAGATGGAATTATTCCAAACTTCTATAAAGTTTTTAGGCCACCAGATTTCAAATGGACAAATCTCTTTACAACAACATGCCATTGAATTTGCAGATAAATTCCCAGATGTCTTAAAGGATAAGACACAGTTGCAGAGGTTCCTTGGTTGCTCAAATTATATGAGTAGCTTTTATCAAGACTGTGCCATTGATAGAAAAGTACTCAATAAAAGGACTGGCAAAAATCCTCCTCCATGGTCAGAAGTCCACACCAGAGTAGTACAACAAATCAAAGCAAAGGTAAAATCTTTGCCTATATTATATATAGCAGATGATGAGGCTTATAATATCGTTGAATCTGATGTCAGTGATATAGGATGGGGTGGCATTCTGAAGCAAAAAATGGGTGAAGAAGAACAAGTGGTGCAATTTGCCTCTGGGGTTTGGAACCCAACAGAACAAAAATACTCTGTTATTGAAAGAGAGGTAAAAGGCGCATGGAATTGCATCAGCAAATTTGCAGTATATCTCATAAATAAACCATTTCTCCTTCGGACAGATGCGTCAGCAATGAAGAAAGTTTTGTCCAAAAATATTAAGAAACCAGAAGAAGCAAAATTTGCCAGATGGCAAGCATTATTTGCAAATTTTGATTTTTCTGTTGAACACATCAAAGGCGAAGAAAATTGTCTCCCCGATTTTCTCAGCAGAGAATATCTTGAAAATAGTGCACAAGTCATGATGATTGTTACTGAATGGGATCAGAATCAGAAATGTGAAGTTTTGAGGACTATTCCGGATAATCAAGATTGGGACACATACAGAAACAACTGGAGACCAACATGGCAACTACGGAATACAAAAGTCCTTGATGCCAACTTGCAGCCTCATACTGATCTGCAACATTATGTGCCTGAAAGAAAAGTATACCCGAAAGGTAGAAAATGGATCCATGACATGATGTATACCAAAGCAAAAGCAGATGCCAGAACTGCAAGAGAATCCTTAGAATCAAATTTTCATGACATTGGACGGATTGGACACCATGGAGATGGCAGCACAAGAATCTATGAAGCCTATTATTGTATCTATCGTACCAGGGACCTATGGATTAATCATCCTCAAGTTCGACCATGTGCAAGATGGCCCAGAAATGACCCCAAAATAATATTCCCTGACATGGTCTATGATTTTTCAGATTACAAATAATTATGGTGGGATTTCATGAATGTTAATGATAAGACAGATACTCATTACACCAAGCTGAAGTTCAGCACAATGGCAGCCTCTCAGAATAATCTTCAATGCGAATGGTTTCAGAACTGGTGGATAGATTATGGAGTCAACAGAACAGCCATGGACCCAGTATACCATGAAGGATACCAAAGAAGGCACTGTCAAAAATGCTTTGATTATAACATTGGAGATTGCTTTCATCGCATCTATAGCACAGTTAGAGAAATGACAGTCAAGGAATGGGACCCTTTTCACATGATAAATTATTCTCTCCAAGAATATATGATAAATCATTTAGAGTGGTATGTCTTAACTAAAGTTCAGCACCAAGTCATATTGGGTAAACCTATGATAGTGCGGAGGATATATACTAAGGCATGTGATGATCTACTTTACAAAAGGGATAGATTCCCTGACTTGACTGTATTCTGAATATGTACCAATCACAAGGGCTTAATTGTGATCAGTGTTCCCGTGGGCTTTACTGTTCAAAAGTCTCCACAGTGTAAATATTTTCCTCTAAGTCTTTTCTCGTGGGATTTTCTTTCAAAAAGTATCCACTGTGTAAATAGTCATGAGTCTGTCTCACTTTAAGTACAAGAATCTACTTTACAGACTATATCACATGCGTTACCCGAAATCAATTATCCGGTTTGGTCCAAATATTTGTGCGGACGTCGCTTTGATAAAGACTGGAAAAGAAATGATTCCTGAAGTCCTTTCAGTCCGACCAACAGTAATGTTTGTCCCCCCTTTCTTTTGCTATATAAGGAGGGTAAGGCTCATTTGTTGGGCATCGGATTTTAGGGAGTCTAGTGTGTGTGTGTGTGTTTGAGTCGAGTGTTCTCCTGCTCTGCATCTGCGAACATTCAGTTCGATTTGCTTGCAACACGAGTAATCACTCAAAGTCCTTAGTTGGTTCGAGAAGCCGCACCAGTGTGCTCGGCACTGGTAAGAACCTAAAGTGGCCGAACCATTAGAAGAGTCAAGTTTTGGGTGTTAAGTCTGATTCAAAGATAGAGCCTATATCTTGCCAGAAGCATCCGGTAGTAACTTGCTTATGATTAAGCTGTGAAGAGTCCGGTAAAAGCAAGAATAGTCTGTTTCTGTATAGAATCAATCTCTGTAAAAGCTCTGAGAGAATTCTGTAAGATTTTCTCCATTCTGAAATAAGATGAGTATGTTATTTTGTCATTGAGTACTATTGTGCAAAAATCATGAGTCCGCTGTGGTAGAAGTATTCTCTGTGCTTTCGTCCGAAGTTCGCAGGAAGTTCGCCAAAGGATCGAAGGGACGTCAAGACTATTTAAGGCGTGGATGCCGTTGTGAAAGTCGCCAGAACGTGAAAGATCTTAGTAGGTTCACCACTGGTTCACCAGGAGTTGGCTATCAGAGAAATACCGAGAGACACCGAGAAAGAGCAAGCTCGTGACAGGAGCCCCTGCTGAAAATCGAGAGACACAGAGAAAGAGCAAGCTCGTGACAAGAGCCCCTGCTGAAAATTGGTATCAGAGCCAGTAACGTCTGGTTCTAAAGGTTGGTACTCAGATCTATCTTAGTCTTTAAGAATGGATTCATTCAGAAAACCTATCTCATTCCGAGAGCTTGAAGAAGATTCACCTTCAGAAGAAAATCCTCTTAGGGAAATGTTTGAAAATAACTCAAACAAAACTTTAAATTCTGCTGAAGTTAATTACCAAGAATCTCAGCCTTCTGCGAGATGGGCTCTACCAGATATTTCACCCTCTGAAGTCTATATTGACTTAGCCCCTTTTCATTTAATTGCTGCCACTAGAATTACTATTAAAGAGTCTATTAGCCAAGTTCAGGAGAACTCTGATAGTATCCAGACTATTCCTCTGCTAAATCCTCAAGCTTTACAGGCCGAAGAAAAAAGGTTAAAAAAATATTATCTACATCTTGGTTGCATAAGAGTTGTCATTAACCCTCTAGTTCACAAAGGGTTAAAAACATTTGTGCTTGCTACTATTAGAGATCTAACGCACAATAGATACACAGATTCTATTATTGGTGGGATCGTAGCCCCTTTGTCTGATGGCCCCGTATACTTTGATTGTTACCCAAACTTTTCTGTTTATACATTTGATGAGACCATCAAAGATATCCTACAGCTGCAAATCCATACTACTGGATTTGATATGAAAAAGAAAAGGAACAACATAGCCATTCAGACCAAAGCCTGTCTCAGACATACCAACACTCTTTGGCCAGCAATCCGTCATACTCCCAGTAGGGATTCCAAGTCAAGTGTGGTAGTCAAAACTGACCCAAAGAATCAAAAAGTTGAACAACAGTTGATAAAATGGGAAAATCTGGAGTTTCCTCAACATTGGGTCGTAAATCATTCCAGGCCTCAAATCCCCACAATATCACATCTGCCAACATCACAGAAAATGCCTCTAGTGCAGTCATATCTTTTCCTTGAAGATCAACCATTGATCGAAAAGGAATAGATGCTGCGTGTAAACTATCCAAATACTATAGAGATCCTTCCATTGTTGATACCGCGTGTTCATCATCAGCATTTTCTTCTTGTCATCACCCGCAGCTTTTTGAATTAGCTCAGCTTGTAAATTTTTCTTCTTTAGAAGTAAAATGTCCTGATTGTACAAATGTTATAAATCTTCTCAGTTTGGCCGAACAAGATGTTCATCTGCATCATAATCCTCGCACTGGTATTGCTCCGCCATCCACCTCTATCAGTCCATGCCCAAATCCCAAATGTTCTGATATACCTTTTCCACATGAGCCTGAGCCTGATACTGATCATGTTCTAATGATCCATTCAATAGAAGAAGAGGATCCCAGGCTTACCCAAATGATTTGTTTAATGAGGCCGGCAAAGCTTAGGTATGGATTGGGAAAACTTGAACAGTCAGAACTGATTCCAGAGTGCAGATTCAAACAGATCCCTTCTGACTGTAAGAAACCTGCAGTCATGGAGATGCATATGTTCTTTGCACTTATGGATGGAACCCCAAAGTCACAAATCAGTGCAAAATGGATGAAAGAAATGCTGAATTGGGATTTGTATACAAATCCTCAAGCAGATGAATTTGATCAAGGGTACACCCCAGGTCAAAAAAGAGAATTGGCCACAGATTGGAAAAATTACATGGAAATCAATAATGAGTGGATATCCTTCTACTCATGGAAAGACAAAGTTGCTCCCATAAATGTTTTCACTGGTACTTCTTGTAGCAGTATTCCTGATAAGCATGGATGGACTGCAATTGATGGGTCTACAGTTGAAACTCCTACTACTTTTCCTCCATATAAGGGAATAATCTTAGGAGAAAAGTCCAATGCAGCCAAAGCCATTCCCTTAGTCCAAAAAGATGACAATGCCTTAGGGATTGATGGTAGGATCCAAAAGGCTAGTGAACAGATAAATTGGACAAATACTGCATTAAAAGGTCTAGAGATGAATATGGCAAAAGCAGAAGAAGTGAAGAAACAAGTTGATGTTGTACAGTCTTCATTCAATAATGTAAATACTTGTTTGAATAGTATACAGTTTGATTCCAGCATGACTCGTTCTTACACTAGAGAGTCATTAAATAAAATTGAAGAAATAGGAGAGAACTTAGTTGGACATATAGATACAACTAAGACACTCCTTTCTGGCTTAAATGAAAAATTTGAAAGGATGCAGGTCACAAAAACAGAAAAGCCAGTTCCAAACTCTTTCTTGATAAAGAGAAATATAAAGATTGAACATTCTTCGAAGATGATAGAGAAATTCCCTTTATTATTCCCCAAAGAAATCTCTTCAAAGGAAGAAGAATCTGAACAAATAACTATTGCCTCTTTATTTAAAGAGCCAGAAGCAGAAACAGAAATTATTCCAATCTATGAGCCTCTTGAGCATAGATTTTCTAGGAATTCTGCTCCTGACATTGAAGGGAAGGGAAAAATGCCCGAAGCACATACTTTCTTTCCTGATTCCCACGGAGAGTGGAATATAGATAACATGAGCATTGGCCAAATCCGACAAATGATTGATATTATGTATACTGAATACAAGCTCATGTGTCTCAGGGGAAAAACAGAGGTAGAAGCTTGCAGAACTCTCATCCAATGTTTTACAGGCACTCTTCTTAGATGGTGGGAAACTGAATCCTCTCCTAAACTGGTTGAAAATATGGAAGCAGAAGTGCTTAAAGATGAAAAAGGAGATGTCATTCATAACCCAAATGGAACAGTGACAAATAATATGATTGGTGCCCTAACATCTATGATTCTAGAGCATTGGTGTGGTTGTGAAATAGAAATTTGCAATAAACATGAGGTCATTTTGATGAACCTCAAATGTCACAAGATGTCCCAGTATGATGATTTTCACAAAGATTGGATGCAGCGGATCTATGAAGTAAAAGATTCTAAAAATATGCTCTGGAAGCAGGTATATCTTGCTACTCTACCCTCTCGGTTTGTCGATTATATCGGAATGCAAGACATTTTCCAGTTACCTTTTGAGTCTTACACATGGGGAGAAATTTATTCCCTTATTACAAAAACACTTGTCAGTCTTTGTACCAGCTCAAAGGTGAATAAGTCATTAGAAAAATTGTCCAGATTACCAGATAAAAAGTCCATCTGCAGCAAATATGGAGTAACCATAGATGACCCATTGGTCAAAAAGAGAAAGTCTAAGAAAAGAGCCAAAAGAGAATTCAAGGAGACTTTCTACAAAAATAAAAGGGATTACCCAAGAAACAAGAGAAAGTATCCCACAAGGGATAAAAGCCATAAGAGAAAAGGCTACTATAGGTACATCCCCAAAACTCATTATTACAATCCTTCTGATATCCATCTACACACATCCAAGCAAGAGAAATGGAACAAACTCACTTGCTGGTTATGTGGCCAGACGGGGCATACAGCCTCAAGATGCCCCCAAGGAGAAGAATCAAAACTCAACAGAGGGAAAAAGACAGCTGTTTATGCACAAAAAGATAAACAGGTCAAAAAAGAACATTCAAGTCCATTTTTCTGTTTAAGATGTAAATCAAAGAATCATGTTACAGAAAAATGCCCAAATCTTCATATTGCAGCTCAGCAGCATCAACTAGAAGATTCATCTCTTGATTCTTTTAGTAGTACTAAGAAGAATTCCAAGTTAACATAGGGAAATATACTGATTCTGAATCTTCAGAATGTTCTTGTTCTAACTCAGATGAATGCGCATGCCATATATTTTGTGAAGATGATTCTGAAATTTCGTACAGCTCTAGTCAAGAAGAAGAAAGACCAAAGGCTCCCAAAGAAAAAGTCCTAATGGCATCTGCTGAAGAAGAAGCTGAAATGAAGATTTTAGCTCATATCAGGACAATGGAGGAAGGAGCAATGAAGGACCACCTGATAGAAGCATTCACAGATCAGCTTAAATCAAAATCTTCAAAAGAATCAGGTAAGAAACCTTTATTTATTGATGCATCATATGAAAGAAACACCAAATCTTTTCAAAGGCATCACCAGAAACGAGGAAAAGTAAGATCCCTAACTTTGGGAGAAGTGAGTGGTGAAATTCACCAGCTCAAAACAGAGATCTCCGCCATCAAAGCACAGATTGCAGAAATAAAGAAAGGAAAGGAGGTTAAAGAAGAAGAATCCTGGAATACAGAAGCACATAACAGAGAAATTGAAATTGCAGAAGGAAGATCAGACCCACATTTTGGCTTTCAGGATATGAGACTATTTACCATCACATACCAACAACATCATGTCAAGGTAAAAATCTGTATCCAAGGTCAAGTATTTTACATGACTGCATTGTTGGATTCTGGTGCCGATATAAATATTCTCAATATCAGAAATGTTCCAGCAAAATATTGGGTCTCTGCAGAAAAAGAAGTTGTAGGCCTAGGGAACAAGAAGCTTAAATATGAAATTCCTAGATCTTCATTATGTTTTGATACTCATTGTGTATATATGAAGTTTGCCATAGCAGATATTCCTGTTGATTGTATATTAGGAAATATTTTTTTAGCTGCAGTAGAACCTCATGGTTCAGCAAGATTAAAAGGGAGTAGAGCTGGTTATTTCATTTCTGTACCCACATCTAAAGGTACAAGAAAAAGGATTGAGCTCCCTTATGTTTCAACTCCAAGAGTATCCACAATGGTTCAAGCTATGCAGAAATTGGATAAAGCAGAATCCCTGTTATCAGATCTCAAAGATCTAAAAGGCAAGCTATGAGTCGAAGAACAGCTGAAACTACCACAGATCAAAAGAAGGATTCTAGAATTAAAAGAAAAATTGGCAGAAAAGTGTTGCTCAGAAGAACCTAATGCTTTCTGGCATAGAAAGCAACATACTATCAAATTACCATATAAGGAAGGGTACAAAGGAAAGCCCTGTAAAAGCAGAGCGATTCCCATGAGCCAAGAATACAGAGAATTATGTCAGCAAGAAATACAGCAGTTGCTTAACAGAGGGTTGATCAGAGAATCTACTAGCCCCTGGAACTGCTATGGATTTTATGTAAATAAGAGGGCCGAACAAATTAGAGGTATCCCCAGACTTGTGATAAATTACAAGCCTCTAAATTTAGTGCAGAGGTTCCTTGGTTGCTTAAATTATGTGAGTAGCTTTTATCAAGACTGTGCCATTGATAGAAAAGTACTCAATAAAAGGATTGGCAAAAATCCTCCTCCATGGTCAGAAGTCCACACCAGAGCAGTACAACAAATGAAAGCAAAGGTAAAATCTTTGCCTATATTATATATAGCAGATGATGAGGCTTATAAGATCGTTGAATCTGATGCCAGTGATATAGGATGGGGTGGCATTCTGAAGCAAAAAATAGGTGAAGAAGAACAAGTGGTGCAATTTGCCTCTGGGGTTTGGAACCCAACAGAACAAAAATACTCTGTTATTGAAAGAGAGGTAAAAGGCGCATGGAATTGCATCAGCAAATTTGCAGTATATCTCATAAATAAACCATTTCTCCTTCGTACAGATGCGTCAGCAATGAAGAAAGTTTTTTCCAAAAATATTAAGAAACCAGAAGAAGCAAAATTTGCCAGATGGCAAGCATTATTTGCAAATTTTGATTTCTCTGTTGAACACATCAAAGGCGAAGAAAATTGTCTCCCCGATTTTCTCAGCAGAGAATATCTTGAAAATAGTGCACAAGTCATGATGATTGTTACTGAATGGGATCAGAATAAAAAATGTGAAGTTTTGAGGACTATTCCGGATAATCAAGATTGGGACACATACAGAAACAACTGGAGACCAACATGGCAACTACGGAATACAAAAGTCCTTGATGCCAACTTGCAGCCTCATACTGATCTGCAACATTATGTGCCTGAAAGAAAAGTATACCCGAAAGGTAGAAAATGGATCCATGACATGATGTATACCAAAGCAAAAGCAGATGCCAGAACTGCAAGAGAATCCTTAGAATCAAATTTTCATGACATTGGACGGATTGGACACCATGGAGATGGCAGCACAAGAATCTATGAAGCCTATTATTGTATCTATCGTACCAGGGACCTATGGATTAATCATCCTCAAGTTCGACCATGTGCAAGATGGCCCAGAAATGACCCCAAAATAATATTCCCTGACATGGTCTATGATTTTTCAGATTACAAATAATTATGGTGGGATTTCATGAATGTTAATGATAAGACAGATACTCATTACACCAAGCTGAAGTTCAGCACAATGGCAGCCTCTCAGAATAATCTTCAATGCGAATGGTTTCAGAACTGGTGGATAGATTATGGAGTCAACAGAACAGCCATGGACCCAGTATACCATGAAGGATACCAAAGAAGGCACTGTCAAAAATGCTTTGATTATAACATTGGAGATTGCTTTCATCGCATCTATAGCACAGTTAGAGAAATGACAGTCAAGGAATGGGACCCTTTTCACATGATAAATTATTCTCTCCAAGAATATATGATAAATCATTTAGAGTGGTATGTCTTAACTAAAGTTCAGCACCAAGTCATATTGGGTAAACCTATGATAGTGCGGAGGATATATACTAAGGCATGTGATGATCTACTTTACAAAAGGGATAGATTCCCTGACCTGACTGTATTCTGAATATGTACCAATCACAAGGGCTTAATTGTGATCAATGTTCCCGTGGGCTTTACTGTTCAAAAGTCTCCACAGTGTAAATATTCTCCTCTAAGTCTTTTCTCATGGGCTTTTCTTTCAAAAAGTATCCACTGTGTAAATAGTCATGAGTCTGTCTCACTTTAAGTACAAGAATCAACTTTACAGACTATATCACATGCGTTACCCGAAAGCAATTATTCGGTTTGGTCCGAATACTTGTGCGGACGTCGCTTTGATAAAGACGGGAAAAGCAATGATTCCTGAAGTCTTTTCTGTCCTACCAACAGTAATGTTTGTCCCCCCTTTCTTTTGCTATATAAGGAGGGTAAGGCTCATTTGTTGTGCATCAGGTTTTAGAGAGTCTAGTGTGTGTGTCTGAGTCGAGTGTTCTCCTGCTCTGCATCTGCGAACATTCAGTTCGATCTGCTTGCAACACGAGTAATCACTCAAAGTCCTTAGTTGGTTCGAGAAGCCTGCGTACCAGTGTGCTCGGCACTGGTAAGAACCTAAAGTGGCTGAACCATTAGAAGAGTCAAGTTTTGGGTGTTTAGTCTGATTCAAAGACAGAGCCTATATCTTGCCAGAAGCATCCGGTAGTAAATTGCTTATGATTAAGCTGTGAAGAGTCCGGTAAAAGCAAGATTAGTCTGTTTCTGTATAGAATCAATCTCTGTAAAAGCTCTGAGATCATTCTGTAAGATTTTCTCCATTCTGAAATAAGATGAGTATGCTATTTTGTCATTGAGTACTATTGTGCAAAAATCATGAGTCCGTTGTGGTAAGAGTATTCTCTGTGCTTTCGTCCGAAGTTCGCAAGAAGTTCGCCAAAGGATCGAAGGGACGTCAAGACTGTTTAAGGCGTGGATGCCGTTGTGAAAGTCGCCAGAACGTGAAAGATCTTAGTAGGTTCACCACTGGTTCACCAGGAGTTGGCTATCAGAGAAATACTGAGAGACACAGAGAAAGAGCAAGCTCGAGCAAGCTCGTGCCCAAATGTGGGTCTGATCTTCCTTCTGCAATTTCAATCTCTCTGTTATGTGCTCCTGTATTCCAGGATTCTTCTTCTTCTTTAATCTCCTTTCCTTTCTTTATTTCTGCAATCTGTGCTTTGATGGCGGAGATCTTTGTTTTGAGCTGGTGAATTTCACCACTCACTTCTCTCAAAGTTAGGGATCTTACTTTTCCTGGTTTTTGGTGATGCCTTTGAAAAGATTTGGTGTTTCTTTCATATGATGCATCAATAAATAAAGGTTTCTTACCTAATACTTTTGAAGCTTTTGATTTAAGCTGATCTGTGCATGCTTCTATCAGGCGGTCCTTCATTGCTCCTTCCTCCATTGTCCTGATATGAGCTAAAATCTTCATTTCAGCTTCTTCTTCAGCAGATGCCATTAGGAATTTTTCTTTGGGAGCCTTTGGTCTTTCTTCTTCTTGACTGGAGCTGTACGAAATTTCAGAATCATCTTCACAAAATATATGGCATGCGCATTCATCTGAGTTAGAACAAGAACATTCTGAAGATTCAGAATCAGTATATTGCCCTATGTTAACTTGGAATTCTTCTTCTGTACTACTAAAAGAATCAAGAGATGAATCTTCTAGTTGATGCTGCTGAGCTGCAATATGAAGATTTGGGCATTTTTCTATAACATGATTCTTTGATTTACATCTTAAACAGAAAAATGGACTTGAATGTTCTTTTTTGACCTGTTTATCTTTTTGTGCATAAACAGCTGTCTTTTTCCCTCTGTTGAGTTTTGATTCTTCTCCTTGGGGGCATCTTGAGGCTGTATGCCCCGTCTGGCCACATAACCAGCAAGTGAGTTTGTTCCATTTCTCTTGCTTGGATGTGTGCAGATGGATATCAGAAGGATTGTAATAATGAGTTTTGGGGATGTACCTATAGTAGCCTTTTCTCTTATGGCTTTTATCCTTTGTGGGATACTTTCTCTTGTTTCTTGGGTAATCCTTTTTATTTTTGTAGAAAGTCTCCTTGAATTCTCTTTTGGCTCTTTTCTTAGACTTTCTCTTTTTGACCAATGGGTCATCTATGGTTAGTCCATATTTGCTGCAGATGGACTT
>APFE030993929.1:1394-16530 GCA_000404065.3 Pinus taeda
TTCCGATGAATTTAACGAGCTGGAGAGGCTAATCGCTCGACAATCTTTTCATATTTTACGAGTCAGTTGAAAAGAGCTGAAAGGAGACTCGTTTTTCGAGGAACGAGTGATGATTTCGGGTAGCAGCTGATTCCAGGTAAGGTTTGGAATTTTCCAACACGACAGTGTCATAAGGATGGCTAAAAGAATCACTCTTCACAGATGTTCCTCGAAAGGGTAAACAATCAAGTGGAGGTGAATGATCGGCTAAAAAAACAGAGTGGAGGTGATGATGAGAACATGACCAAGGCTCAAACGCTGATGATAAGGCATTCACAATGGTTATTTACTGGGAAATTGGTTCATTTTTTAATGAGCTTAAACTCTGGGGGAAACATTTGCTCATTGCTTATGTTTATTTTTTAACGAGCTTGAATTCCACGTTAAAACTGCTCGTGATAATGGTCATTGATTCCTTGATTCGCCATTAGTATTTTTTTCTTTCAAATATTGTACTACCTGTTCAACTGCTTCATCAAACTGATTAGAAATGAAAATATATGCTTGATAAATGAGTTAAGAACACTAATATCTTACTTGAATTACGTGAATTGTAATTTAAAAGTGACTTTTACCTCTTATTTTATGATTTCATTTGAACTTGGTTTGTTGGAGCTCTGGAGGTGCTTTCCCCCCCTGATTTTCACTAGTTGATTCCGGGAGATTCTGTGGACGATTCTTGATGCCGTCTGGACCAGGTAGGAGCTAAACTTGTGCTCTTCAATTGCATTCTTTTCTTTTTTAATTTTGAGTCTGTTTCCTTGCTTTGCTGAGCCTTTGGGGTTTGAACAACTTGCCCTGGCTCCATTGCACCCTTCCTTAATCAAAAGGTGTGATGCATACTGGCCTTCTCACTGACTAGTTAGTATGCATCGCTCCTAGTACACTTGCTGGGGTGCGATGGGCGCAAGGAGGAAACTTTTTACACAACTTTCTCATAGATTTTTGCTTGTTTTTTGCCAAATCAATATCCTGACTCTTCTCTTGTTTGTTTTTCAGAGATTCATCGGAGCAAAACGGTTGTTACATGGTGAGAACGCAAGCATGAAGAAGAGGACACGGTTGCTTTACATGATCTAGGCAGGGTAGCTGCATTGCGGAACTGTGGCTTGTTGAAGTTTTTCCGTATCTCTAACATGAGGCAAAAAATCAACTTGCAATATTTCCTCAATGACTGGGATCCTACCAACCAGGTGTTCTAGATTAGGGGCAAATCGATCCCGTTAACTGTTGCATACATCTATTTTTTGACCGTTTTATCGAGGCATGGTGCCCCTCTCTCATTATTGGGTCCCGCCCACGGGGGTGAGTCCGTGAGGGAGTATATTTGCCAGTGCTGTAGAGAGGGATCTTAGTCGAGTACGGATGACAAGATCAATATCTGAGATGTCACTGACCGGCGCTTGAGGACCATTCTGTTCACTTTTGCTAGACTGGCTGGTAGTTCTGCTCTTCACATAGCTAACAGGTCTTACATGCAGTATGATTTGGAATGCCTTGAACCAAAGGTGTTCAACTGGTGTGATGCAGTACTCTCTGTGATGAAAGAACAACTAACCATGGTGAAAAGTGAAAGATCCAATAATTTCGGCTATGGTTCTATTTTGACCGCTTTTGCTTTGGAGTGGATCCCACTGATGCAGCCGCAGTACATCTCACTTGGCCTACCTCCACTGACTAAACCACGGATGCAGAGATGGGTTGACCTCATGTCTCAACATGCTGGCAAGTCTCAGATTTCCTTTTTTGATACTTTCTTCGAGTGGTTCGATTGTCAGGAGATGGTTTACACCAAGTTTCCATATGCTGGCATAGATTTTCGGGGTGACCCGGATTTGGTGCTGCCGGCCAGCGAGCAGTGGGGTGCTATGGGTGAATATTTTGACCATATCTCTATTTATTGTTCTTTATAATGTTATTATGATTTCTTGACCAAGACTAATAAAAAATCATGTGCTCATGTAGATATTGGACCAGTTCGACCGGCAGTACGCCGCAGAGACCCAGCGGTCACTCCAGCAGGAGAGGCTGTGGGGAGGGCCATCCTTCACGACCTTGATGTGGTCAAGACTCTTTCAGCACTACAGGATCAGGTCGAGGGTCTCACCCTTGGTATCCCGAATGTGAGGACCGACGAGCTGCCTCTGCGGTTGCAGCGACATACTACTGGAGTGCCGAGTCGATGGACTATGCTTTTACGCATGATTGCATAGGCGGTGACTTGTTATCACCAGCATCATTAGACTAGGGTGCCCCCTAGCATTTCGAGTTTTGGGTCATTTGACCGATTTTGTCTTGGTTACAGAAAATTATGTATAAACTATAAACAGTTATGTATATATTTT
This sequence comes from Pinus taeda, assembly GCA_000404065.3. Classification (NCBI taxonomy): domain Eukaryota; kingdom Viridiplantae; phylum Streptophyta; class Pinopsida; order Pinales; family Pinaceae; genus Pinus; species Pinus taeda. The sequence continues at coordinate 3,779 of APFE030993929.1, forward strand.
TGATTTTCGGAGCTTTATTTTGGTTAAGTTACATGATCCTACTACATTTATTGATGTGATGCTTCTCTTTTATAAATGTCGCAAATGTCTATCTAACACATAATTTTCCAATGAGTAAATCAATCTGTTTAAACTTCTAGAAATATGTTGATATTGAATGAAATCGAACTGTCTTTCCAAAATCATGACTCTTAGGAACATGTGATAGATGGATAGATTTCATACGGAATAGATGCCACTGAGTTGTAGAATGACGAGTTGTGAGTCTAGCTTGACGACAAGTCGGCATATGCCATGTGTGACGGCATCATAGAGGAGTTCTATCAACGCGCTGTATTCAACGATATTGTTCATCGATTGACCAATACATACCCCTCTGAAACTTACTAACGTGCCGCTGGGATCGAAAATGGCCCATGCTATAGAAGATAGGTTCCACGAACTACGACTCGCTCCGTCGGCATATCCAAAAAATGATTCCAATAGGTTTGACATTTGCAAAGAATGCAAAAAAGTGGATTACCTAACCAAAATAATTACTCTTGGCGAAAACAAAAATGTAACAAAAGCATAAGGATTACTACGAGGAATTAAGCATATTAACGTTTGAGGTACAACTCGTTGCGAGGTTGCGCCAGTGGAATCCCATCAATATCCATCAACTCATATGCTCCTTTTGCTAATACACACTTAACAATATAAGGACCCATCCATAACGATTTGAGTTTCCCTACTCCCAACTTATCAGATTCCTAGTCGTAAAGTAAGACCAGGCCACCTTCTGAGAAGACGCGAGGTTTGACTTTTTTGTCGAACTTCGCTTTGACTCGTTTCTTATGAGCTTCGTTAGCCGAAGTTGCATCGCGACGGGTTTCATCCAATTGGACTAGTTCCAAGAAATGAGCCTCTTCTTCTAAGGTTCTGGGGAGAAGGTCGACTGTGAGTTTGAGGGACGAGATTTTACATTGAACTGGTAAGATTGCTTCCAGATCGTACACAAGTTGAAAAGGTGTAAATCCAGTTGCATTTCTCACCGATGTCCGGTATGCCCACAAGGCTGAGTACAAGATCAGGTGCCAACTCCATTTATGGACTCCGATCATCCTTTCCAACATGCGCTTCATGACCTTGTTGATTGCCTCAACTTGTCCATTAGCTTACGGATAGTACAGAGTAGAGCTGTCGTGGGACAATCCTAATTTGGCAGCCAACTCAACCATCATGTGATTGCGAAAATGCGATCCATGATCTGTGACTATGGCCTGTGGAATGCCGAATCTGGAGACTACGTGATTAAAAAATAAAAGGGCAGCCGTTTCGCCATTGTTGTTTAATGTAGGCATCGCCTCGGCCCATTTGGTAAAATAGTTTACCGTGACTATGATATACCCATGCCCCCCGGCCGAGGTGGGGTTACATGTCATGAATTCTATTCCCCATTTGGTGAATGGCCCAAAAAAAACTACTGGTTGCAGCGGTGCAGGTGGTCTTCTGGTTTTGCTATCGAAAATTTGGAAAGCATGGCAACTTCTAATTGCGGTTATGCAATATTTGAACATTGTTGGCCAGAAGTATTGATGCCCCCTACATGCGCCTGAATGACAATCATTCAGGACTTTTTCGGCCTCCTCATGGGTGAGGCACCTCCGCAGAATTGTATCGATACCGTGACGGTAAAGGGTATCACCTTCGATCACGTAGTCTTTCGCTTGGTATCGAATCTGTTGCTGTTCGGAGCATGAGGTATTAGACCTATCTATCCAAACACTTGATGAGCGTTGATATGGGTTTGCCTCCCATGTTGAAAACATTGATTGCTATAATATTTCCAGTGGGGTTAGAGGCAATACCTGCAGATGATCCATTTTAACATCGTTTTCTGACATCTTTTGAATGGAAGATATCATATTGCAGGTTCCTACGTTAGCCACTTCCGCCAAATTGGTTGGAGGCAGTAGGGTAAAAGTCCCCATTAATGTGGGGTCTTTTAGTAAGCCTACTATGATATTGTGAAGCGCCTTAGGGCTTCCATGGATCATCGGAATGCTTCCCGTAACTTGCGAACTGTTGAGGAGAAAAGTTTTTTGGTCGATGATTGTAATTCCTCCTTGGGAAGGAAATGCAATTTTCCTAAAGTAGGTCGACACAACGGCTACCATGGCATATATCGATTTCTACTGTTTTTCCCCCCAGTTCAACTTGCAAGTTACTTAATATCCCATACGGGGTGTATGTTCGTCCATGAAATGCTTTCATTGTCGTCGATGATCGCGACAAGGATGGAGACCCTAGAGTTTTCCAGCAACTCATCGACATGATACATGTGGATGCCCCCTCATCAATAATTGTTCTATGAACAGTTTTGTTGAGGGCTTTGACTTGAATGAGGAAAGCTAGTTGAGCTGGTAACTGAGGGTCGTATCCTTTGTGATTAAAAGATGCAAGATTTGAATCCGTTGGGTTAATCCCACCTAATGCTGATAATAAAGCCTGCTTTTGGGAGGGGAAATTTTGTAGTACCTCAAGGATCGACATCGTGGAGGGCGATTGGGATAAATCCTCCACTATATTATAGTGTTGTTCTGCTCTGGCATGAGGATTAAACATCGATTTGTGTACTACTCCCTTTGGTGGTTTTATCATTAATTCAGGAATGATGGGTGGCGCAACTTCGGTCGAAGTTGTTGTTGAACTACTAGGTTGATCATTATCCTTGTTGTTCAACATCTATGGATTCCTGTAGTCTTTACTCCTTGTTGATATTAGAGCATCATTCAGTTGCTTTGAAACCGACAAAATTAGCACTTGGGATGGGGAAGCATTTTCGCTAGCAACCAGATTTGTTCCCTGGGTTCGGAAACATATCAGTCAATACAGTTGAGGTTTTTGAACTTTTGAAGAATTTTCTAAGCTCATCTTTATATGGACAGTCTCTGGTCCAGTGATCCTTGTCACATATATGGTATGGAATTTTTGGTTTCTTATCCCCAGAAGGGTTTGCAGAAGATTTTTTAGGAGATGAGTCCTCCTGGTTCTTCTTCTTCCCTTGTTTTTTCTTCTTGCCTCTCGGTTGCTTGGGTTCTTTGCCTTTGTCTTTCGACACGACATTTACTTCCGAGGCTAGAAGTTCCTCATTTGCGTTTTGACTCGAAAATGTGCAGGCCTTTTTCGACGTGGCCTTTACGATTTTAGTGCTTGTCGTACCTATCACGCCATCGTTGGCGTGAGAGTCTTTGTTTGATTTAGGAGGGGGAGGAACGAAAAATTCTGGTCTAGGAGCATCAGGGATTTTATCGTAGAGCATGCCAAATTGAGTATAAATCAAGTCTATATATTGTGCATGAGCAATAACTTGCTCTTCAGTGACGACTCCTCTCTTTTCCACATCTTCTGTAATAGTGGGTAACAAAGACTTAATAAACCATTCAACCAATAGCTGATCAGGAACATACGTTTTTACCATTCTACAATGACATCGCCATTCATGAATATGATCGGATGTGTGAGTGGCCGTCATTTGTTTGAAATTGGTAAGCAGCTCAGTTCCTGTTTCGTACCTTATGGGTAGCTGAAAATGGGTTAAAAAGGCTGTGGCTAGGGTACTGAAGTTATCAAACGAAGCTCTAGGCAATTCGATATACCACTTTTCTGCTGGACCAGTTAACGTTCGTTGAAAGAGGTGAAGCCTGATCGAATCATCATTGAGAGTGTTGGATGAACACCACAGATGAAAGGTCATCACATGATTTGATGGGTCTTCACCCGGATTTCCATTAAATTTAGGAATATCAAACGGAAGTTTATGCAGAATCGCCGACCACCAAGGGGCGTAGGCAATTGGATCGTTCGTTAGTCGATTTAGATCTGCTAACTCTAAAGTTGCCACAAAAGGCAACTGTTGATTCAGGGTTGGCTGAGCATACCCAGGATAAGGAGGGATTGCTTGAGCAGTTGGTCTTTGCATACCAGCATAATGCATTTGATGTTGGTAACTTTGGTAAAGTTGATGGGCATAACCATTATGATATGGTTGATACGGCTGCCCATTACTTGGAAAGACTTGTTGCTCATATCCTTGGTAAGCTTGCTGGAATTGCGGTTGTTGGTATTGCACCAGCCATGGTTGTGAAGTCATGGGCTGTTGTGCAGTACTGACTGTTTGACCAAGATGGGGAGTGGTGATCCTTGCTTGAACCTGTGCCATTCCACTAGTTGGTGGTTGCGGTTGTGTCATAGGTACAAGAGGTTGTTGCATTATAACCTACGAAACTTGAGGTTGGCATACAACTGGCAACGCTTGTACTTGCGATACTGCCACAATAGCCAGCGTAGTGGGGATGTTTGTCATAGGTAAACTTTGTTGCATTGAGCATACAACTCTTGGTTGTTGAGGCATGATTGGCACCCAACCGCTAGTTGTAATTCCAGCATAACCTAAATTTTGTTGTGAAATATCATATGGTTGACCTTTTGAAGAAGGCAATGAAAGGGTATACAGCCCTCCATACGACGGTAATCTAGTACTCAAAGGAATGATTTGCCTTTGGGGATCGGTTTGCCCAAATTGACACTGTGAAGGATCAATTTGTCAAGACTCAACGTAAGAGATTCCAGATACAATTCCGAACGAACAAACGGGAGCAATCCATACTGTTAAAACAACCCCTAGATGGACTCCATCTAGTGATTTAGAGCTAGTTGGGACAGATGGCATGCCGACGAACATTGTCGGAGTAGCAGCAGGAGCTTCTGCTGCTACTGTGTCGAGTAACACATTCCTTGATGTCGACATTTGTTTAGACATATTAAGCCTATCCAAAATATTCCTTAGCGATTCTTCAGGAACTTCCAATGGCGGGAGAATATCTTCTAATGAAGAAGGACACAGGGCGATCCCAGCTCCAAGTTGCGTTGGAGTGTTAGATGGAGGATCTTCCACAATCTCTTCTATGGTAATCAATCTAGGAGGAAGAGGCAGACCGTCAGGTCCGTAAAATATTTCTGGTGCCATAGAAGATATAAGTTTTGCAGCAACAGATGCTTGGGGAGTAACACCTTCTGAATCAGCTGTAGATGGAGCCGGTTCAGGAATAGAAGTGTTTACCGTCACACTAGGATGAGTTGTAATGTCCTTTTGTTGCTGCGGAATTTCACCTATAAAGGTAGGGATACTAGAAATGTTCGGAGTAACCAGAGTCTCTGAGGATGTCAGAGTACTAGGTCCAACCAACCTAGGGGACTTTGACCCAGTCAAATGAGGTCGCTTTGTCCAGAATGGTTTCGCTTCTGGAGTCAATGACAGTTGAGTCGTAAGTCTCCACGAACGACAGGGTTTTGATTGAATTTATTCCACGATTGTGGATTACTTGATCAACTCAAAATAAAAGGGGAAAATGTTTTCAAATTAAATGAATTTTAGACGCTTTGACACAACTTGTTTTTGCAATTTTTAAGAGTCGAGAAAAAACAAAAGATGACTCTAGTCGCCTTCGATTTTTAATGAGCCTAAAGTGACAAGTGCTCAGATGGACCTTTTCTTTTAAGGAGTCTGAAAAGGAGCAAAATAGACTTCTTTGGAAATCTAGGAAGAGGGGATTACCAAACCAATCGCAAAACTACAGAATACGTTTTACGGTACGACAGTCAATCTTCCCGAATGCTGTGTTCAGTGCATTGCAATCGATAGGGCGGCAGACACGGCTTCCTAAGAATAAAGGATGTAGCCTATTGTGGTCTCCCAATATATGCTCGATGGTACGTGGGAGCACAAGTCCGTACTGGCACTTGCCGTCTCAGAGTGGAGGAATCACCCAACCAACAATGAAAACAATAGTTACCAGGTTTTACGACGTCGGAATGCGTCTCTAGCCTAGACTTCTAGATGTTGTGCGTTAGGTTCCAAAGCGTTTTTAGATTCATTAAATTTATTTTATAGTTTATCTTGTTTAAAAATTTTCCTTTCAGGTTCACTACATGATGTGTATACAATTCCTAAAATGCAGTCTAAGATGATAAACAACTGTTTAATCTTCTTTTGGCAATGAAAATCCTAGCTATTAAGGAAAGAAAGTTGAGAGTCTTTCAACAAAGAGCACAGAGCACACACTAAATGCACCGTCCTAAATCAAACCAAGCAGTCTAAATGCAAATGCACGTGCATGTATTTGTTTTCAGCCTTCTTAATGTATGAATGATGATAAGAGAGCTAAGTGAAAATCTGAATTATTTTCAAAGCGACAACACTCAACAAATTTCTTTTCAAAATGAAGTGAAGGTAAGAGAGACACTTTGCGATTTTGAAATGAAAATGGCTTTTCGACACTTTAAAAACTACTAATTCAAATCATATACAATAGTTACTGTATAATCGACTATCAAGAATAATGGGATTCTCTTCTATGACTGAAGACGACAGCTACGACACTTTCAAATCAAGAAACGACAGTTTGACTATGCTACTTATTTGCAAAAGAGAACTGAAAATGGCGCACAATACATAAAAACACTTAGAGTTCTTTGCACTATAGAGGCGGAATGATGTAAGAGAAGGGGGTTTTCACAGAGATACACCGACCATAGATAGGAAAACTCTTGAATAGAACTAAAAATAGTGAAGGAAAAACCAAAGTCTGAAGGTAAAGTTAACCTTCCCTAACCATCGCACCTGTCACACAGTGAATTCAGTATGCAGCGCACCTACTGCACACGGGAAGTGTGATGCATACAGACTGCCTTGAAGGCAGGGTGCGATGGTACCAGTGCGAGACTTTAAACCAGTTTTTACTCACAATTTACAATTCAGTTCAGGGACTTATGTCGAGTAAGTGATGTTTAGTATATGTAAATCACAGGGGTTGATCTAAGGAGGTTACTAGAGCCACCACTTCGGGCAATTAGAACGTTTGCAGATCGATTGTTTAATTCATAAACAAAACCTAGAGATAGACTGAAGCAACATTGATCTACTTTGCATTTGTATAAAAAATGTAGTTCGAAGGCTAGCTAGCTTGACTTCAGGCTCCGTCTATAAGTTTATAAAAGAAACAAAGATAGGTTAACAAACAATCTAGTCGCTCCCCAGTGGAGTCGCCATTTTGTTACCAGGAATAGTGTCCACTCGGATGCTGCTATTCCACTAAGACTGGTAGCTATCTTAGAAACAAACAAGTAAAGTCTACTTTCATTTTCCTTTATGAAAATAGATAAGAGTGGAACAAAGGAGACTAACCTTAGTCTTGCGCTTGATTTCCTTGTTTGATTCATCTCCTTCCTGATAGAGCTTTGCCGCTTCTTCTTCATCTGCCTAGCTTCAAAGAGCACCTATGGAATCACAGCAACATACTACTATCAAAGAACAACGATCTATATTCATAAATAACACAGGACCAGATATGTGTTAACCATACAAATGCATATATAAGCAAACATACAAGAATATGGAGGAAAACTTGAATAGCTTTATTAAGATCAAAAGTAGCAAGAGGATTACAGCCATATGTTCTGACCAAGCATCATTCTCCAGCAAAAAATCCCTTCTTCACCTCAAGTAAATCTTAGATCACCCAACACTATGAAGTTACACGAGAAAACCAACAACACTTCTCTACAAGATACAAGATTCCAGCCTCTGGATCTCTGTGATGAGGGATCCATATATAGATTTTTGAAAAGGTGTCAGTTAGCTCTGGGTTTTTGATTAGTGTCCTCTCTCTAATAGTTCTTGCTTCCACTTGGATTACATTGATCTCTTACTCATCCTTGAGCGAATTTTGAGAGGCAAGTGTCATATGAGAAGTTTCTAGAAGATTCCTTGAACATCCACTTATCAAACTGTCTTCGCCACTTGTTTATTCTCGTCCATCACACCCTGTAGAAGGAATTTTCAATATGCATCGCACCTCCCATGTGTATTAGGTGAGATGCATCGCACCCTCTACACTGGGCATTCAGTATGGTCTGGTTTTAACCAATTCTGAGCAGTTTTCTGTGGAGAACTTCTGGGAGATGATGTAATCTGTTGACCTTGTTCTTTTAGGGTGTGAAGCAACACTTTTAGGGACTTAGGAGCCCTTAGTTTATGGAAATTTATGATTGGGGTGCAGTGCCCAAAAATGTCTATAACAGATGATGAGAGTTCCCAATGTCTGGGGGGATTTTAGCTCTTGAGGTTCTTCAAGTTCGTTATGAATGATTTTTGCGCACTTCCCTTATATGGGCTGCTTAACGGCTAAATTACTCCAAGAGGAGATCTTGCTTCTTCAGTTTCCCCTGTTTTTCCTCCCCCTTTGTGAAGATTACTAAGGTTCCCTTCTTGCAATGATTTTGGGCTATAATTCTCAATTTCTTGAAAATCTTGCTCCTCAGTTTGGCTGTGCACCTTAGCAAAGGCTATAGATGGTGATCCTGTGGCCTGAAGGGAACTAGTAGGTTGTCTAGAAGCAACTTTTCTAGGTCCTACTGAAGGCTGAGATTTTTCTTTTTGAGGATATCGTCTATAAAGGTCGATCGACAAAGGGTCACTGGCCCCTTAGCTTTATCAGGCTTGGGTAGTGGTTTAGGATTCTTTGAAGGTCTTTTCTGCTTAGCCATGCCCACAAATCAAATGCTAATTTCTACCCAAAACAAAAACAAATCTGCAGGAAAGATGGCAGCGAAGCAGGGCTGTTACATGCTTCGTATGCAGGTTCTTACCTTTCGTTTTTAAAACCGAATTCTCTCCCAGCAGGTATTTACACTACTCTGAAAAGAAAAAAATGGCTACACTCTCCCCGGCAATGGCACCAAAATGTCAAGTAGTAAAAAGGGTCTTTTTCACCTATATTTACCCTACATTAATTATCAATATAGGTATGATTTGTTATCTCAAAGAGTGTACTCAGTTCGAGGTGGTCATTTGTCAGAGTAATGCTAGTAGTATAGTGCTTCTACATAAGTAACTAAATGTTGAAAACAAACTTCTAAATGTAATGACAAGAACTGGAAATGCTTGTAACTAAATCATTCAATGAAGAAAATACAGTACTTCATCAGTCAAGGGTGCAGTAACAATAACTCCTCCCTTTGTAAACTGATGTAATTGAGAAGCAATAAAGGAAAATACCATCAATATGGGAACTGAAAAACAATATTCAACGTTCACTATAGTTTCAGATCGTTCTGTTCACACCAAATTAATGCTAATTCAAATAATAGGGAAAGGAACAACAACTAATCCATTTAACAAGATTGAACAACAAATATTTAATCTATAGAAATGAATGTAGTAACCGTAGTCTACAACAATTAAGCAACAATCCTTACTTCAAAAATTATTCGAACAGAAAACGGAAATGGGACAACAAACTAATGGAAGTCATGAAATATTGAACAACAACCTGAATCAAATGTAAATGCACAACAAATAAACCAAATATAGCACATAACACATCTATATCAAAAGAAACCGTAATCTGAGTCTTGGCATAACAATGATTAATCATGGTTATGAAGAAACAACAGTTGTGGTGATGGTGGAATAGCAATCCAAAATGAACAGCAATCACGTTTGGAAATAAACCGTAGATAAATACACAATAATACTGATTTATAAATACACAACACTATTACTCTGTAATCGAAAAATAATGGCAATCTGAGAGGAACAACAATGTTATACAATAGTATCAATCTGTAGAGGAACGAAAATGCAATATAAATTGAGGATGAACAACATAACATTCTAGTTACTGAAGACAACCTTACTATTCAAATATGAACAAAATATAACAAAGACAATGCATGAAATAATAAGGAACAACAAATTACTAAACAGATCAAATAAGAGAAATCAAACCACACACGACTTAGAATTAGGAAATAATGGTACAGGAAGCAAGTGATCCACCAGGGTCGGGCCTTTAGCCTCCAGGGATGCACTACTTATGATTACTCCAGAATCAAAGATGGAACGGCAACAGAATTTATATATTAAACATCAAAACAAAATTACATTAACTGCTCTTTTAAAGAGAGTCGATGATCAAAGTTTAAGTTACAATAGTGAATTTCATAAAAACAACAATAGTCTATCTATTGGGCTAGCAACATTGTCCCTTCTTATAGCAGCCAAGTGGAAATATCAATGATACAGATAAACTTTGAGGCAGCGATCCCTCAGGATCAAAGGATCCTGAGGGATTTCCATCTTGTTATCTCTCAGTTATCTTTTCATTATTTTGCGCCGATTTGGTATCTCCTCTTCCTTTTCCTGGCTTATACGCTCCAATTTGGATTGCCTCGTTTGGATGCAGTTCCCTGTCAAAGGGACAACAGTTAATTTCGTCTTGTCTTTTCCTTTGGAATGGCGATCTTCTGTTTTCTTCTTTTTCTACATAGAAAAAGGGTAATTATTAGTCATTTTACGTTGCACACAAATCTTCTCAACTTTATCATAATATTTCACCATATACCTATTTCATAATGCAAGGAAGTTATGAATCAAGGAAAGGATGACAAAATAAGTGGTAATTACATACCTTCTCTAGTGCTCAACAATGCAGTTGAAATCTATATGGATGATTTTACTCCTTATGGTTCTAACCTTTAGGAAACTTTATCTAACATCGGAAAATTTCTGGACAAGTGTATTGAAATGAACCTATCCCTCAGTCTAGAAAATGGTGAATTCTTAATGACTGAAGGGACTGTGCTAGGTCATGCAATCTCTCAGCAAGGATTACAGGTGGACCCGAACAAAATTGCCATCATCTAAAGGGTCCCACCTACTCAAAAGGTGAGAGATGTCTGAAGTTTCCTCGGCTTAGCAAGATATTATAGAAAATTCATTAAAGATTTCAATAAGCTAGCCTCTCCACTGTTTGATATTTTGGGGAAAGATGTCGAGTTCATATGGATTGACAATTGTCAAGAAGCACTAGATACCTTGAAAAGTAAACTTGTGACTGCCCCAATTTTGAGAGGTCCAAACTGGGCCCTACTTTTCCACATTCACACAGATGCCTCAAACAAAGTGATAGGAGTAGCCGCAGGGAACATTTATGAGAATATACCTTATGCCATATACTTTATAAGTAAAAACTTGTCAAAGGCAGAGTTAAACTACACTGTAACTGAGAAGGAACTCCTAGCTGTAGTCCATTGTTTAAATAAATTCAGGCATTACATCACAAGCTATCAAACCTTCATACACATTGATCATGTTGCAATTAGGTATTTAATGAACAAACCAAATGTAAATGCTCGCACCATTAGGTGGTTTCTTTTATTGCAGCAATTTGATTTGACCATTGTTGATAAGCCTGGTAAGGAAAATGTTGTTGCTGACTTTTTTTGTCTAGAGTAAATCTGCCTGCAGGTGAGGAAGGAGTGGTGGATGATCAAATGCCATATGAACACCTCTTTGTTATCTGAGTAATCTCTCCATGGTTTGTTGATATAGTAAATTACTTGGTTTCAGCACAGTTCCCATGACACCTGTCCTCAAAGGAGAAGAGCAAGGTCGTGAGGAAAAGTGCCCCTTTCACTTGGGTTGGGGGCAATCTCTTCAAACTTGGCCCAGATCAGATTTTAAGACGATGAGTCAGGGAGGAATAATTTTTTGACATTCTCCTAACCTATCATGATGGGCCTTGTGGAGGCCATTTTGCAGCAAAGAGAACTACCTTCAGAATTCTGTAAGCAGGATACTATTGGCCCACTCTTCATCAAGATGTGAGGAGATATATCAGTCAATGTGATCGGTGCCAAAGTATGCGGAAAATTACTCCAAAGGATGAGATGCCCCTACAACCTCAAGTGACTTTTGAAACATTTGAGAAGTGGGGCATGGACTTTGTGGGTCCTATCAACCCTCCTTCAAACTAGAAACAATATATCATTGTGTGCACCAATTATCTGACCAAATGGGCAGAGACAAAGGAAATCAAGGTAGAAACAAAAGGAAAAGTAGTTGAGTATTTAAGAGAGAACATATTCTATAAGTTTGGGTATCTAAGAGAGCTGGTTACAGATCAAGGCAGTCATTTCACCTCCAATCTGATTGAAGACCTGCTCACACATCATAAAATCAAGCACAGGACCTCAACCCCCTACCATCCACAAGCCAATGGATAGGTGGAAGTCATAAACAAGGATTTAGAGGGAATTTTGACTAAGGTAGTGAGTAGCAGTAGGAAAAATTGGGCAGATCGATTGGTTGAGGCCACCTGGGCCTACAACACCACATGGAAGACAACCACAAGGTTCACACCCTATGAGCTAGTCTATGGGAAGAAGGCTTCGCTGTCAATAGAATTCGAATACAACACACTAAGGATGACAACTCAGCTGGACTTAGATCTTAGCCAAGCACAAAGGGAAAGGTTACTCCAGCTAAATGGATTGGATGAACAAAGATTGCAGGCCCTTCTCCAAATAGAAGTAATCTAGCTTTAGAGGAAGATATGGCATGACAAAAACATCAAGGAGAAACAATTCCAAGAAGGAGATTGGGCGCTACTATATGACTCAAGGTATAAAGATTTTAAGGGAAAACTGAGGACAAGATGGCTAGGACCATACACAGTAGAAATGTGCAATGGCAATGGTTCAGTTCTAATCAGGACCATCGATGAGGAAGCCATCCCCATGCTTGTCAATGGGCATAGGTTGAAAATCTACAAAAATCCCCTCTCCAAGCAAGAATTTATTGAAGATCTGAGTAAAACAGTGTTGGTGGTGGAGCAAGTCTCTGCCTCCATTCTACCCACTCTATA
>APFE030993945.1:2916-92410 GCA_000404065.3 Pinus taeda
GACATCTTGACAAAGCCATTGGATCAGAAAAGCTTTGAATTTTTAAGGAAGTGTCTGGGTATGACTGAATGCCCAGCAATTGAAATTAAAGGGGAGTGTTGAAATCTAATTTCAACTGCGCACCTCAAAACCACCACAGCAAAACCACAAACCACCTTCATGCGTATTGGACCGCTTTTGCGTGAAGGCAGTTTTCATACACAAGAGCCCGATACAATATAGTGTTGACGCGTGGCTCTCCCCATACGTCATCATCTCCGACATCTGGGGACGTAAAGTTCAACATAAAAGTGGCTCCCGATGTCTCCGTCCGCCATCCGATCTGCTCCATCAATCTCCGCCATCGATTGTCTCAACCTGCATACGACCAACATTAAAAGCTTGGCATGGAGTAAAATCAAGTTTCATTGACCATACCTTTTATTAATGAATTGTCATATGCGTAGGTAGATATTTATGTTTTTTTTTTACGGCACTTAATGTTTCTTTTATGCTGGAGGTATGGGCAAGTCAACTATGTCTTTTAAAAAAATCCTTTTGTATATGTTTTGTGTGTGTTCATTTTCGATAGAACGAGCCGAATGAGATAGAACAAGCCGAATGAAAAAGAGCTCGTGTGTTGTAATTTTGTGTGTTGGGCATCGTAAAACAAAGGAGCAGCGAAAAGAAAACTATGTATTAATGCACAATAGTGCATAAAGAAAATGGTGGAGTGCATGTATTTTTTTAAGTTGACCTTTGTTTTCTTTGCAAGAGGAAATGCACAGCAGTGCGAGGTATGTAAATTTTTTTTACAGCAGTATGATGTAAATTTATTTTACAAAAGCGAATGAAGATTTTACACAGCAGTGTAAAAAAATCATTTTGTAAAAGAGGCAGAGTATTTTGAGTGAATCCCTCTGAGCAAAGAGGATGAATATGTATCAGTGATTTTTGTTTTAATGAATAGAAATCCTTTTCTGGGTATGTAATACTCTGTTCTTCAATCATTTTTTTAAAGCTTCCCTGTGCACAAAAGATCCTGTGGAGTAAAGGAAACAGAGCATTGCCTCTGTGTGCTTTATTTTTGTGTTTTTGGGATTTTACCAGAAAAATCCCCAACACCACCAACCGTGTTTTATGAGGCCTCTATTGTGTATGCATGTTTTGCTCATCATTAATTCTGGTTATTTGGTTAAGTTTTTAATTGGTAGGGGCAATGTTATGTTTCTAAAAACGTTTTTCGTTTATACGCTTAACAAGAGATGGTGTTATATGTTACTGTGATATTAACTACGTGTTTGTCCCATAGCAGCTGATATCTTTGCTAGAAAACATTTTTTATTTTTGTACTTCAAAGCAGGTGGTTAAGTGTTGCTTGGAGCATGCATTACCTAACCACCCATAGAGTTGAAAACACTAATAACCCAAATACAAAACCGAGGCTTTCTGTGGTATGTGTTTTTGTTTTAATTGCAGCATTGCTCTTAGAGGAGATGGCCTCCGCCCTCCAAGTTTGTCAGAATAAGCGAGCGAGAGAGGAATATTGGTATGGCGGGTTGGCTCTTCCAGACACGAAGCGAATGAATAGCGGACTAGCATTGATGCAAGACAGTGATCTCATGGCCTTGCTCGACGAGATTGATAATTTGGATGCTTATAACAGTAATCCAGAAGATACAGATGCTGTGAATGAGCTGAACGTGGTTACAAAGGCCCGGGAAGATGAAATTGGTTTGGAGGCACAAGCAGAAAATAAAATTGAATCCCTAGAAGAGAAAGACGGTGCTCATCAGATGGGTTCATATAAGCAAGGCGAATTAACTGCAGACGGATCAAATTCTCAAGCGACCTCAGCGTGTGATATAGGAGACATGACGTACTACTACAATGTTCCTGCTGAGCTTGGTTTCTTCGCAGAACATATTTGTCCGAACGAACTTGGAATCATCATCGACAATTATGTCGGCGGAGATTCAATGGCCGATATTATGTGTTTGGACGCTGCTCACGGCTATGCTGAGATTACGGAGGATTTCTACGGGTCTCTGTGGGACAATGATATTTGGCAGTTGGATGAACCTTCAGTTATTCAAAACGATTTTGAATCGCCACAGAAAGAGGAAGTTGGATTGGTAGTCAGGGAATCCGAGCTTAATTCATCCAACGTCTGAGCGAAAGAAAATAAGGAGGAGCTGTAATGTGTTGGAAATGAAAAATTCTTTGAATCATTTTGTAAGTTAAATAGCTTTTCCTGCTTTTGCAAGTGAAAATAATAGTCAAATTCGAGAATCCTTCTTTATTCTGGAATACTTTCTCCCATGTTATATGTGAAGCCGTGTGTAGCATTTCAATTCGAGAATCTTGCTTTATTCCCGATACTTTTTCCCATGTTATAAGTGAAGCTGTGTGTAGCATTTCAATTCGAGAATCCTGTTTTATTCCCGAATACTTTCCCCCATGTTATATGTGAAGCCGTGTGTAGCATGTCACTCAAAACTGTATGTGGAAGGCCTATGCGAAAGTTTTCCTCAATCTTATTCGTCTATATTGATTTCTATGTTTTTCAAAAAACGGAACCATAGTTTTCGTCAATCTAATTCCTCTGTATTGATTTCTATATTTTCACGAAATGTTTTATAATTAATACTAATTTTTTTAATAATTATTATGAATAAATTTCTATGAATTTTAATCTACCATTTAATTTATATAACTATCATATAACAAATTTTAAAAAAATATACCACCATAAAATCAACTTTTACTAACCATATATAAATAGTCACTGTGTAATCAATTTTCAAAGTACTTTATTATGCGTAGTCTAATGAGGCAGAGGAGTTGCCTGGAAAGTTATGGAAATTCTGGTTATATTTAGAGAAAATTCGGCAAAGGATTTTTGTAAATCCAAGTTATAGTTGTTAAACTTCAAAATTTTAGGTGTCCTAGACGTTTTTTTTATGGTGTTGAATCCATTTCCACCATTAAAAACACGATTCAAATACTACCTCTACAAAAAATTTTGAAATTTATTTGCCCAAATTCCAGCCACTTTTGACCATCCAGACAATTCCTCCACTTCTTTAAACAACTCCTTTATATCATATCCAACCAATCGGAATCGTGCCACTCACTCTGAAAATGAGCTCGCTCCATGACGTCAACAAGGCATATTAATTTCATCATAGTAGATATTATGCTCCATTTCAAATAACGAGTTTAAAGTTTATATGATTCATACCATTATCGAGTACGAACGATTTAAGATTCTCTCAAATCCAATCGCCCTGAATGGCAGTATTTGTCTCAAAATCCTCCAGCAACATCATTAAGCTAGTTGTGGAAGTTCACGATTCATTAAGCTAGAATAGCACGGTGGATGCACGCGTTGAAAACGAAAAGAACCACGAATGGACATATTTAACCAATGAACTAATGGCTTTTCATAATTCAAATCTTTGCATTTCTTTACCTGCTACGAAAAGCATAATGAGCTATTCATAATTCAAACCTTTCAAATTTTTTACCTGCTCCGAATAACCTAATGAATGGATATGTTTCAAACCTATTAATCAATATTAGGTAAATCTTAACCATAACCATAACCATAGATTTATGAAGATCGGAGAAGATCAAATGTGGTCAATATTTCTAAAATTAAAAAAATAAATTATTATAAATTAATGTAGATGTATTTTTATTATAAATTTATTGATTGTTTAAGAGATAGTGTAAATATTTTTTGAAATTTTATTTATTTAAAAAAGTCCCAAGAAATTTGATCACTCTCAAGGTTTAGTTAGATCAATGACTAAGATAAATTTATACTAGTTGTAAATAAATTTTTTCATTTTCTAAATTGCATTTTTGAATGCATAAATAGTTTCAATATTTTGAAAATCCCCTTATTAATGTAGATTACACAAACCACATAGTTTAAATTTACAATTCTAATCAATATTTTCTAGATTTCAAGTAAAATTGACCAAAACCTGTATTGAAGTAATTTATGATAGTCTATATTAAAATAATTTAATTTATAGAGGGGCTCTCTACATAAAATTATTAAAATAAATAATAAATAATTAATTTAAGTTTATTCATATAAATTATAATGTGAGAATTGAAAGTAAAGGTCTGTCTATATGAAATTTAGTGACGGCCCTAAATTGAATTCCCAAGATTGTTATAAGCCTTTTAAAATTTGTCAAAGGAAATAATTTAAGAGTGGAGCAATTCACTTTAGAAATGGTTTTGCCAAATTAAAAGAAAGTATATATACATATATATATATATATATATAATATAAATTATATATATATTAATATATATATTATATATAATATATTATAAATTAATTATTTGTTTGACATCATTGTAGGTGGTACGGTAAAAAGGATGATAAAAGTATTGTCTTTGAGGGGTACCAAAGGAATTTGATGTTCACGCAAGTATTTTTCTAAAAGGAAAGATAACCATGAGTGATTACAATTGATTCCAAGGGGTAAGGCTACTGGTCAACCAAGTAGGTGTGCATCTCAGGGGAAATGAGTGGATATATTAAGGATTCTTAGAGGGAGGGATCACACAACTATCAGTGGAACTAATAAATTCATAAGTTGAGTACAAGGAAACTTGTGGGATTGGGTTATTGAGTGCTAAGAAAGGACTTAAATATTCAATCTTTGTCAAATTATCCATGAAGACTATAGAATAATGTAACCAAATGTAGGGGGAATTTGTGAAAGGAGTCACCTAACATCGTATGTCAATTCTATTAAATGCCACCAAATGCAAAGAGATGGAATTCATTTCCTTCTCACCACCGAATACTAACCAAAGTTTGTTTCCCTTCACAACGTCAGTATGTAGCCTTCCCTCCTCATAACCTTAACCTCCCGTATATACCCCAACAGTCTAGAAACATCCATCCTCGATCTCCAGTCATTGGTCTATATTCTCTAAGGGCATTCACATCCCTTTTCTACAAGACCATAATGTGCCTTGAAAAACTTTTATGGAGATTGTGCTAGGTCATGAACTATTACATTCACCTTATATTGTAGGGGTTTCATATACAGTCTCATAATTCAATAGAGCTAAGATTGGTTATGTGGCTTGTTACTAACACCTAATCCTATGGTTTGATGTAGAATTGAATTTAGAATATAGCCTCAACATGCAGAAATATCGAGCCAATATAAGACCATGGATATCAACAATGTTCAGTGGTTATATAGACAAAGAAGATTCTTAACCACGTCACCTAATTTAAAATATAAAACATACATTAAATAAGAGGTTAGAATACACATGTATCCTCAAACTCCATTCACTCTATTACTTAGAATTGAGAATATTTACAAAGAAATAGATCGTGTTGTTTCTCGAGATACTCGAGGCCGTATAAATAGCTTATTCAGATTTATTCTGAGGTGATTGAGTTCCGCCTCTAGGGATTCTTAGCTTCGTTGTCTAAATGTGTATATATGGTTACCTATAGTGCATAAATATTTTAGTAGAATAAAGGTTAATTAAACATTTTTCCAAACTCCTAGAAAACTTCCTAACAACTCACCTTAGCACTTGTCACTCTTACAATGGGAAACTGGGCAAAAAGTGCTAGCTCATCAAAATTCCTAATAACCTATATTCTTTCTAGAATATTCACACATGTAGTCACTCAAAAATCTTACTATTTCTAATCTATACAAATTTTATTTGAGGGAAATTTCTTCCTATTTGGAAATATCATGACCCCTTTGAGTCTACTGTAATAGCTATAGAAACTGACTAATAATTTTGGAAACATTTGAAAATTATGATTTTAATAAAATAAAAAATATTATTGGATTGACATGATTGATTTGCTCCAAAATGGTTAGTTTCATTCAGTTGGCACCAAGAATCTATTTTGGGTTCTCGAATGGTTTGGAACTAGTATATGGTTATCTATATCATTTGTACCAAGCTCAAATCCACATACAAGTAGGACATTGACAACCACCAAACGTCAATTTTTATTCACCATGGATCTTATTTTGCTCTATTCATAGAGTACAAGAGTCTTGCCCACCATGGTTCACATCCTCACCATTATTTTGAGCACTTTCTTAGCGTTATCCATATTTGTATATGCTACCAAGTCATTTGAAGAACTAATGTATATTGACATGGTCAAGTTGCAGTTCTTGCTCTCAAGTATGGAAATTGTCTTAGAAAGTATAAATCTAGAGGTTGAGGAGAGCTTCTTGATGTTTCCATTTGGTATTTTCAAATGGTTTATGGAAATGTTTCTTTTATATTAATTTTTAATGAAATGTCTCTATCTTTCACCATGTCGAGTGATTTCCCTTATGATGAAGGAATGACTCTTCAAGTGAGCTCACCATTTGAAATTTTTACCTTTACTAGTGGTAATTTTGGCTACTATTATTCTCCCTAGTACACGTGATATTTGTCCTCTTCAATGCAATGGAAGTAATTACTAATGAATAGTGGTCACATGGAACTTGTAACATATCAGGAGGAGGCTTATAATTGATATCATATTTATGGTGCCATATGAATCTAAGTATTATGATCTTAGAGTTATGATGATTACAGTAAATCCGTAATATTTGGTTTAAATATATAGAGGTCAAAGATAATCAAATGGAAGTATGAGTGATATTTAGCTACCAAAACAGACATTAAGGACTTCCTATGTGTGTGACACATAATACATATAATTTTTTTATTCACAGAAACAATATAGATGTGGTTATATTAATGCAGAGGATTTTCCAAAAATAACCATGATTCTATAACTTCAATGCATTTCGAATTTGGATAAGTATGTATACTTTTATAATGGTATGCATTTGTAGGATGTATTTGAAGCATAGGAAAAAAGGGTAATTGTGTTTTATATTATTTGCCTATGTTATTACATGGGTAATAACAAGAAGATCCATATTTCGGGTTTATAAATATGGTTTTGTTGATTGATACTCATGGTTCTGCAACAAGAGGAGTAATACTGTGGTTTTGTGAATTTATTCCCATGGTTTTGAATTTGTTAAATACAATAATAGTATGTTTTGCAATGTTAGTTATGGTATTGCATGTGAGAAGTGCAATAATAGTTATGGTTCTTCATTTTATAATGCATTTATAAATAAAAAGGGTAGTTGTGGTTATGGTTCTTATTTTTTATTCATGCATGTGCAAGAAAGTGTTTTCATGCAAAGATATAAAAGACATAGAAGCTATTAGTAATTCAGACATAAAAATGATAACCAATATTGATTAAATCTTTGAAATAGAGGGATATCAATTCTCTTGCATTATGTTCAGATGAAAAAGTCGTAATCTTTAAGTTTTTGATAATTTGATATTTCAAGTGTTCATGACGACAAAGTTTCTTCGATGATAGTGGTTGCAGGATGAAATCATGACTTACTAGGGATTGAGTGACGATTTTTAAACTATTCTATTTTTCCGAAATAGAATTATGGTTTATGAACAATACTATTGCAAGAGGAGATCATTATATATAAATATTATTACATGGAGAGTGATAAATCGTCTTATGTAGTTTTAGAATAGGAAACTTAATTTACTGATATATATTGGGGAATTGTGATGACTTGACAATGATGATGCAAGATGGGAAAGAATTTTACTGCAATAAATATTCATGTCATAAAGATATTGTACTCTAATAATTATTGGGTAATGTGTTTAAGAAACATGAATACATGTCTAATGTATGGGCCCATAAGCAATAATACTTCAATGGAAGTGTATGTTTGTTTTGTAAAATATAAATGATGGGCAAGGGATAGAAACCCTTGTTTCCGTTGAGAGAGGGACAAACTCCCTCATGAAACCTTTTTAATAAAGAAAAACATTTGTTGGTTTTTCCCTCTTGGATTTCCAAGGTAATATCAATGTTAATTTAAGTGCTTGCCTAGTTTGTTATCTTAATGATACTGTAACCTTGCATAATGTTGGAAAATATATCATTTCTTATGGTTTTTATGAGCCTTGATTAATTGAAAAATGTTAATGATGCAAAGTTGTATTAGAATGCATTATGTTAACAAGTTGCACAAAAGATTATCCCTTTA
This sequence comes from Pinus taeda, assembly GCA_000404065.3. Taxonomy (NCBI): domain Eukaryota; kingdom Viridiplantae; phylum Streptophyta; class Pinopsida; order Pinales; family Pinaceae; genus Pinus; species Pinus taeda. The sequence goes on from APFE030993945.1 coordinate 11,013, forward strand.
CACAAATATATATTCCCTTTTTACTATTACTTTAGTTAATGATTGTGATTGTATCATTTGATGATGAGTTAAAGAGTATGTGATAAGCCATTCGTGGGATGCTACATTCTAGTAAAAAATGTAAAATATTTTAACCTTATGTATTTTTTATGAGGTATACTGAGGGATGTTAGAAGTGGTATAAGGGCCCAGGTTACAACAGTAGAACCTCTTAGGTTAAATAAGAATGAGAAGGAGCAAGGGTATGGTGCTATTGGGTGAACCATAAGTACGATACTAACGAGATTACATTTCAATGTGTGCATTAGACTACAATTAATAATAAATGCATAATAGGGCTAATGAATATTTTGAAGACTAATAGTGCAAATGGCATTGAGTCCTTATGTTGATAAAAGACAATTAGAAATTATGTTGCATTTGATTAAATTGGGGACAATCTTGAACACTGATAGTAAATGGTGATAAATTGGATTAGGTTTGACTGCCAACCCTTGTATCCATACTCTTTAGATAATGTTTAATGATGAGTTAAATGTTTGGAATTGAAATGAATTGCTTAAAGATTTTGTAAAAGAATGAATGCACGCATTTTTTGGTCGATAATGAAAACAATGTGATAGTAAAAGAGTGTAGGAAGACATGGGTTGTCCTTGATGTTGTCGATAACATGATACAATGTTTAAAAGGAATTAAAAAACCCACTTGAATGTTAGGAATAAGAAATAAGTTAATGAGTCAGGTGCCAAGTCTTGTTAAGTGCTCATTAACAAATTTTAAGAATGATTAGTATGATCGTAATGGATAACAATTGATTGTATCATGTCATGGAATTACTCTGAATCCAAGTGGAATATTCGATAATTTGGTGGAATCATCTATTTAGTATATTCCACTATCCTTTAGTGAATTAACATTGCATGGCATCATTCCTGGTAATTGCAATACTAACTTATTGTATACAAAATTGTTGACATATTATTGGACTTATCTCTGAAGGTATATTGCAATAAGTTTATTGGAGTATGCATAATTCTACATTTGTTGAATATTATTGCTAAAGTTGTGAATAATTTCATAGTAGTAGTTCATACTCAAATTTAATGGTGACAATATCTTGCTCCAATTTAGGTATGTTATTTTGAATTAAACATTTTCTTCTAAACCGATATCAAGATTTGCTATCAACACTCAGTTACAAATTAGTATCCTTAGATGATTGAAGTTATGTATAAGTAATTATAGTATTTTATGCATATTAAAATAGTAAGAAATAAATATTAATTGCTATGGAAGTAGATATATATTTAACCATTCATAAGCATGACTGTAAATTATTGAATGATATAAACAATTTAGAACACAATAGCAGTAGTTCCTTATAAAAGTTACTAATTTAATAGAATTTCATTGTTTCATAATAAAAATGCGTTGTTGGAAAATAAGAATTATGAATTTGTCATTAGCATATGTAGTGCTTAGATTCACTTAGTATTTTCCTTGAAATTACAGAAAATTCATGCCAATTTAACTTATTGAACTATGCATGCAAACAAATAACCTACAACTTACAAGTAAGATGATGATTGCATACCATTACTAGAAAATTTATGAATTCCATAGCACTAGTCATGAAGCATGTGCATGTGCATACTTTTCCATAATAAGAAGAAAAAGGAAAAAGGTTGTGGCTGATGAGCCCTAGTATTGCAACAAGAATGTTGCAACTACTAAGCATACCAACTTAAATTAACAACTCGGGGTTCATAGAGAATTTAGACGTGTTGAGACTATATGTGCAACATCCAATGTGTCCTTCCTTAGTTGATATAATGCAATGAAGTGAATATTATGAAATTGAAGCCTAAACTAATTTCAGAAATGGAAATGTTACTCTATTTGCAAGAAATGGAAATATCGCTTGCTCAAATGTAAATTCTAACACTAATTGCATAAATGTCAGGGTTATACTACTTGTAAAAATGTAAATATTAAGCTACTTTTGGAACATAAATCTTTCATTGAAAGGAAACCTAGTCTATGGAATGGAAATAATAGTTCTTGAAATAGAAACCCTAGGTTAAGAATAAACAAAGAAAACTAATCCAGCTTGCATGAAGAGAAGAGCATGTAATCAATCACTACATTCTAAAAATGTCAGATCCATTGATATAATTCAGTAGATACTTGGAAAGAAGAACAGACTTTAAGTGATGGCTAGGGTTACTGAGACCGCTCTTTGCATCGATGGAACTCTCTTGTCTAGAGATCTGAGCATCAATGGAGAAAGATGGTTGGGACACAGAACAACAGAAGCTCCCGAGGGAGGGATGGACGGAGAGCAGAAGATGGAGGTGGCTTTGCCTTCTGTGTGCTTGCGATATGAATGAAATCGGACTCACGGTGGTCTTTTGCAATGGAGGCTCAACCAGAACCTTGCAAAGACAGTCTTGGGCTGGAAGGAGGCATTTAGCCCTCATGGCCCCCGGTACCTAGGAAGCTTAGCCGTCTCTCGAATGTGACTCATGTGGCAACTCGTCAATGAGGAGCACAAAGTCACCGAATTTGGCCCCAACACTAATTTTACCCCATGCGGCAACCCTTCCTTGGCTCCTATTTTGAGTTATGTCTATGGCCCAGATCTGGAGAAGAAAGGAATATTTAGGGCATCGATCTGGCCAGATCCATTAGATTCAGAATCTTAGGCAACAGATCGAGCCCTACCCCAAACAGATCAAGCCAATCCTAACCTGGATCTGATTCAAATATTTATTAAAATGTCGGAAGGAAAGAATATTTGCCGGAGAATCGCGAGAGGGAGACAGATCGAATATTTAAGGCGCATGTCCAGACACACTTAGGCATACCAACAAGCATGAAAAACTTGATTTACTCAGGACATAGCCTACAAGGTAACCACACACTACAGGATTATGGTATTGACACAGACTCGAATATCATAGTCAATTTGCGGCTATGAGGTGGATTCTTTGGTACGTGTTCAAAGGCCACAATCAAGTTTAAGGATGTAGTAAAAGGAAAGGAAAAATCCCAAACCGAACCAGCATTGCCCCCTAAACTACCAAGGCCCTACATAGTAGAGAAAAAATCTCAGAATCCTGCCTTCACAGTCTCAATACTTGAGGTAAATGGGTTGTACTCTAATTTTCTTACCAAAGTAATAATATGCAGATTTAATGGTTTTTGGCCCAAATATGATCTTTTGCACCAATGGATTTTTGCTGCATGGACACCAACTTGTGAAATCCATTTATGTTCCAAAGGGTTTTTTATTTTCAGATTCACCACATTTCAAGAAAAATAATATATACTTAATAAAGGACCATGGTTCTGGGGCAACACAGGGCTCTTCATGACCCCTTGGTTCCGAGAATTTGACGCTAATACAATGGTGGTATCAAAAATTCCAGTTTGGGTTAGATGACACAACCTCCCATTACACTTCTGGCATTTTCAAGTGTTAGAAGGTATAGTGAACTCCCCGGGGAAGTTCCCAAAGATTGAGGTGGACACATTCACAAGGGGCATATTCACTTTCGTCAAGATATGTGTCGAAGTAGACCTTCGTCAAGGACTACCAGACAATATTACATTGATCTTCAATGATATACACTAGACACAACCTCTAGATTATGAAAATACAATTTTTCGGTGTCGTGGATATTTGTAGATAGGCCAACTTCACAGTGCCTAGTTTATTTATTATCCAATCTTAGTCCATCCTGTAGCAGGGAGAAATTTCGTATATTGTCTCATTCAGAATTTACTCAATATTCTCTCTATATTCTATAAAAATAAATCATATTGGGCACATAATAAGCATGGATAAATCAAATTCCTAAGGACTCATTAATACTACAAATTAACTCTATAATTTGCAAGTAAGGGGGTCAAGTGCATATTATAGGTGTCTAGAAATAATCAAATGGGCCTAATAAAATATACAATTTATGGACCTACCATCTCCCCCTGCTGGAATTCTTTCTCACCCCTAAGAAACTCAATCCTTTTCCTTCTGACTGTCCTCTACTTGCCTCTGTTGCTATGATAGCATTGGCTACCCTGCATACTTTTTTGTCTACTCTATGAACTATTGTTCTACATGCTACTCTAACACCTTCACATCCCTTCTAACATAGCAATCTTCCAATGGTGCTTCCCCTTGCAAAAAGAAGAAGTTCTTGGCACTCATTACCTCATTTCTTGATCATTTGTCCCAATCCACCATTGTAGGTAAAATGGTGATCTTTCTGATACCACTTTCATTGAAATGTATTTCCAATCCTCTCATTGTTGTCACAAACCCTTGGTCGCTTAGATTCTTTAGGTTGACTGTAAATTACAATGAAATTTCATCATCATGCCTTTAATTTTCAAGCAACTTGATGTAGGAAAATTTGACTTTTCCTGTTATGTTCACTTCCACAAACCTACGATCTTTAGAATAACAAACAATGATATCTTTTTTAGCTGTCACAAAACTAATAATCCACATTTTTGTTCTAATCCAATGATCCAAAGTTTATTGGGTTTTATTTATATTTCAATCACACAACATGTTTCCATGCTTTCTTTGAAGTCAACTAATTAGATCACACTTCACATAGAATTATTAGATTCACAATTAGGCATGAACTCTCATTCATTAAAATAGCTTTGTACATACATATGCTCAAAGGCATTCATTCTCTATATTCATTCTCTTTGGCCTGATTTCACATTCATTTGACCATTAGTTTTCCCCTTAGGCTTACAATATTTATAATAACATATACAAAGAAAATAAATTTCCATAAATCCATAAATCAATCCACAAATCACTCATGTTTTTCAAGGTAGACTAATTTTTTCCTTATTGAGAAAATCTTGCCTATCCATAGATTTTCTAAATCCTAAAAGCACCCCCAATAGTTTCTAATATTTCTAAATTTTTCTTATCCTATCAACTTTCTAATTTCTACCAAGACATTTTCTTCTACAAATTTTCATGATTTATTTCCTAAAATTTTGATACCTTAAAAGGCATAATTTTTTCTTAAAAATCTTGTCGATATCTATGGTTCTTTAAGAAATAAAGAAATTAAAATTATTTAGACTAAGGAAATAAAATTCCTTTTCCATGTTGAATCTCCAAAAAGCTTGATGACTTGGAAGCTCTAGTGCTCCTCCATCACCCTCCCAAGATAAAAATAAAATAAAAAAATCATGGTCTCCTGACCATGAGTTGTTCCTACTGACGTCCTCCTCGATCCCATAGATAGTTATATTGTTGATCATCAGCTTTGTCATGTTGTGGTACTGTTGTTGTTGCATATTGAATTATACTATAATTTTTCTTTTTCCTTCCTTGTGGCAAACAATGTAGACAAGATTTACACGGGAGAGGGAAAGTCCCCAAAGAAGCTTGTCCAGAACTATTATAATCTTAAAAAGTACAAATATTGTTACAACAAGATAGTCATGCCTTAATGTTGTGAAACACCCTCCAAAATTTCAACAAACATACACTCCCTCCAACCTAGGTGCACAAGTAAAAATATGCCCAATTTGTGCCCAACCTTATTGTTGGCACACTGAAGAGAAACCATAAAATTTGGCTGTCCATATTTTCCCAAGTGCTTGATCTTCCTTGAAAAAACTCAACCTGTACCTACTCTACCTTTGCATTCTTCCTACAAAAACTCAACCTTACCTGCCTATGGAAACCCACCCTCATTCACTTCGATTATGCCTTAGCGAATTTTACTCTTGCTCCCCTGGTTAGCAATCCTTGTTAGCCTCTTGCCTTTATAATTCACATATATATATTTTTTTGTCAAACTCCTCTTTTGGCTCAGCTCCTTGGTTGCCTTGAACAAATGGATATTTCCAAATATATACACCTTCCACCCATGCGTCTTATCCAATGGTCGCGTCTAGTCACTTCCACTTGGGCCAACTTGCATGTCCAAATAGCCCAACCAACCTAGCTATTTGCACGTTGTTTCTGCACGCCTCTACGAATGCTCAATCGCACACATATCTAAACGCCCATCCACAAGTTCGTCTGCACACTCGTCCGCAAACGTGTCCACACACTCAACCACGTACTCATTCGCACACATGCTGCACTCCATGCCTGTTGTGTTGGGTGAGAACCCACCTTTCCCATTGCACGTTTTCGGTTAAACGCGCCGAGGTGACTCGACCCTTGGTTATGTGCACATGCTCCTCTAACTCACTCACGTGTGTTCAGTTAAATGCAACCGTTTCTTGAGTTTAGCTTTTCGACTCTCCACAAGTTGGTGGGTCATCATGGGTGCTCATCCAACTCGAGGCCCTGACATCCTCCCCCACTTTAAAAAGGTTGTCACCCTTGACAACACCATCTCAAAAATCGCCATTGCCAAGACCAAACTTCGTAAAATGTCAATAGCTTCAACATCATATGCTCATGCTGCATGAAATCTCTACTTTCCATTGCACGAACCTCCACAACGGGTCATGAATATATGTGGGTAAGACTCCTCAATCCATGGTCATCAGTCATAGCTCATTGCAATTGTCCATACTGCCAAATCATGTAGAAGGATGTTCCTTCTAACTTGGCTACGTGTTGCAATCACAAACAATATCGTGCCAATCCACCATGTATCGCGATCATGTGAACTGTTACTGTAATACCCTACCATGTATCCGTGCACTTGCAAACCCCCATGAATCAAACTAGTTGGGTAGCTAATACAACCATCACACCGATACCATGAGAATGCACCTTGGCATGCCTTCATTATTCATTTCTTTGACATTTTTTCACATCCTCAACTTGATCAAGAACTCCTCCCATCAATCTAACACTGAATGCGCCATATCTAGGTCCATTAAGAAGTCTCCATCCCTTCTATGATATGTTTCTCATCAATGCTGTCAAAGTGGTAAGTTTAAACCTTCTTCATTATCTTGTCTATGTGTTTCCCGTGGCCATAAACCAATCGACCTCCATGCCCATGAAAAAGGGGCTAAGTCTCATCAACAACATGCATGCCTAAGTGCTGTCAACAAGGCACCTTCATCGTTGCAACTCCATCCAACTCCATAGTATCTTGTATCTATCGCATTCAATAAGTCACTCCTCATGAACATATCCAATATTATTTCCAATGCATACATCCCATGACACTTCAAAATCAAGTGTCGAACTAACCTTAGCTCCTTAATGAACTAAATGCTCCAAGACTGCCATAGTATGAAGTCTTCATTAACTGCAACTATCTTAGGTCATCATGTCGCATCGGAAAGTCCATCCTACCCAACATCCTTACCTTGGCACTTCTCCTTAATGCCCATACACAACATCTCTAAAAGTTCTCCTGCTTGATGCCACTGCATGAAGTCTATCATGCTCCCTTCAACTCAATGACCATGACTTGGCTGCCCAACTTGTCCACTCTAGTAGACTCAACATAACTTTAGTCATCACATCATTACCGTTGTCCAGGTTAGTGGCCTTAGTCACTTTACCCTCATATCGCATCGCAGGTATTTTCCTTCATCGTTGTCTCCCCCACTAAAGGTCTTCCTAAGATTACCTTTTGGCCTCAATGCAACTACAATGAAGAAGTCTACCCAATTATGTCATGTTTCCTTTACCTTGGTTTGGTGTGCCCTTCCTCTGTTTTGTCCATGATTCATGTCGAACATTTAACCAATTCTCCATTTGGCTAGGCATGACTCATTCATCGCAAATTCTATCGTGTTCCACCCTTGTCACGAGCATCCACACCTTCTGTTGGAAGGTCACATATTTTCAAGAAAAGTTATTTAACAACCAATGACCCTTGTTTCCCAAATACATAAGGTCTCATTGTAATCTCCCATTTTTAAGCGTTGGCCCTCACTTCATTGTCTTTCCCCTGCCAATTTATGTCGCACCATTTCATACCATTTTTCACAGCCGTAGCTCTTAAGGTGGCTGCCCAACCTTCTTAACTAACAACTCGTGCGACACCGACTAACTTTTTTCTTCTCACTACTTAAGTTTTTGGACTACGAACTACCAACACTTAGTTTATTCTTGTTAAGTGTTCACTTCTTTTATTATGTAGCACAACCAACATTAGCTTCATTTAGATACGCAATGGAAATAACAAATAAATAGTCCAAAACAATGTAGACAAGATTTACATGGGAGGTGGAAACTCCCCAAATAACCTTGCCCTGAATTGTTATAATATTCAAAGATACAAATATTGTTACAATGGGCCAGTCACGCCTTAATCTTGTGCACTTCCCTCTAAAATTTCAACAAACATGTTGTGCTTCCAAGCTTACAAGTAAAAATCTTCCCAATTTGTGCCTAACCATAGTGTTGACACTCTTCGGAGAAACCCCAAAATTTGGTTGTCTGAACATGCTCAAGTGCTCAGCCCTGCCTGTGGAAACTTGAAATGTACCTAGTTTGCCTGTGCGTTCTACTTGCAAAAACTTGGCCTTCACTTCTTGTGGAAACACAATCCTCTCGGAACTCTGTCTGCCTATGGAAACTCGACCCCATGCACTTTGGTTTTTCCTTATCCACTTTTCCTCTTCCTCCTGTGGTCAAGGAACCTTGCTAGGCTCATGCCTCTATAATTCGCATCTCTTTGTTTTTGTCAAACTCCTCTTTTGGTTGAGCTCCTTGGTTGCCTGAATGAATGTCCATTGTCCAATATATGCACCTTCCACCCATGCAACTTGTTCGATGGTCGCATTTGTTCACTTCTACTTGGGTCGTCTTGCACATCCGCACACCCGAGCCAACCTATCCATCCACATGTTGTGTTCGCATGCCCGTCGGCACCCTCGTGTGCATGCCTATCCAAACGCCCATCCATGTGGTCATCTACATGCCCATCTGCATGTCTGCATGCTCATCTCCCTGTTGTGTTTGACGAGCACCTACTTTTTCCATCAAAAAATTTTGGTTAATTGTGCGTGGGTGACTCACCCCTTGATTATGTGTGTGTGCCTTTGGCTCGCCCATGTGCATTCAGTTAAACACGACTATCACCTGAGTTCAGTTTTTCGCATCTGGACGAGTTGGTGGTTCGTCACGTGCACTCATCCAACTCAAGGTCCTCACACTTTCCAACTCACAAAAAATTTCCACACCTCTAAGATGAAATTGAATTTATTAAATTCCTATATGTATGTAAAGTCTTTATTACAATAAAAAGGATAAATTATTTTAATTTCATTGATTTTATTCTTTGATTGAATTTCATTATACCTACGAGTCTACCTAAGACTAGTTGGCATATCGTTCTTACATGTATCCTTCAAAGGGATTGAGAGGAAATAGCATGTTTGAGTGAAAATACACATATTTATTAAGAGCGATAGACTTAGAAGGAACAAATTGGCCAAAATATTAAAATATAGTTGATAATGTTTCTCTTGCGGATGTTTCCTTTATGGATTTTGTTTTGCAGATATGGTTGAATGACAAGAAATAGAACAAATTATTCATTTGTTTTTATCTCTCATTTTCTATTATGAAAAATGGTATACAAGTGAATGCGCAAAGGTCATTTACATTTTTTGGAAGTTATGCTTCCATGTCATGTGTAGTTGTCATTGTGAGTCTCTAGGTGTCAGTATAAAAGGTGTTAATTCCTATGCAGTGAATTGGAGTCATGATCTAGATATGTTGAAATCAGTGTGTTATGTGCAATATATATGTAACTGTTATGATGAATAATATATAGTGTGATTTGTGTTTTGTTGTACAATCTATCTGCTCATCTTTCAATTGCTAAAAAAAATTCCAGATCTAACTATAAAACAAATGCTCGATTAAGTGCAGGCATTCAATAGAACTATTTTTTTTAAATTCCCTCCAACCATATTATGAAGCCTCTATTGTGTATGCACGTTTTTCTCATCATTAATTTTTGTTATTTGGTTAAGTTTTTAATTGGTAGCGGTAATGTTATATCCTGACATACTATTAACTGCATGTATGCACAAAAGACGTGAATATTTTTCTAAAAACGTTCTTAGCTTATATGCTTGACAAGAGATGGTGTTATATGTTACTGTGATATTAACTACGTGTTTGACCCACAACACCTCATAGTTTTGCTAGAAAACAATTTATTTATTTTTGCTTCAAAGGTGATTGTGTGTTGCTTGGATCATGCAACCAACCCCTCGAGTTGAAAACTCTAGTAACCGAACTCCAAAACTAACGCTTTCTGTGATATATGTTCAACTCCAAAACCGAGGCTTTCTGTGATATATGTTCGTGTTTTAATAGCACCAATGCTCTTTGAGGAGATGGCCTCTGCCCTCCAAGTTTGTCAGAATAAGCGAGCGAGAGAGGACTATTATGTTGAGATTTTCTGTTCATTAAATTTGGCAAAAATCTCATGTATGTGACAACAATAGGATTTGTTGCCAAATTAGCTCCATTTATTCTTGAGGAGGATTTATTGCATCCTATATTTGTTGTGAGAGAATTTATGATTCAGTTTTCTACTCCCAACTATATAAAAATGTAAGCCCGTAGAGGATATTAGTGATGAGTTGAGAGTGTGTGAGGAATTGAAATTATTGTAATCTCCTGTTGAAAAATAAGATTGTTGATGCCTCTATTTGGTGGATGTAGCCCAGATTGGTTGGGTGAACCACGTTAAAATCTTTGTGTTATATATATATATATATATATATATATATATATATATATATATATATATATATATATATATATATATATAATATATATATATTGTGTGTACTATGTATGCTATTCAATTTCCGTTGTGTGTTGTTTGCTCCAACAATTGGTATCAGAGCATGTTGTGGAGTTCGTACGTGTGACAGAGACGCCAAGTCTGCTGCAGAAGGAGGAATGTTGTGGAGCTATGTCGTTGGCGAGGTTTCGTCGCGAACAGTCACGCCAATTTTGATCTAAAAGAAGGGTTGGCGCGGTTTATTCTGGAACAGTCGCGCCAATTGGCGCAGTTTTGAAAGTTATAGTCATGCTAGCGTGCCAAAATCCCAATTGGCGCGGAAACGCAAGGTTTAATCACACCAATTTCATGCCTCACGTCTTTGGTTTGTGGCGCAGATCTTTCGCTGTCAAGGAGCGCCAAGCATTTTTCTCTTTGGAAAATCTGCAAGTGTACGACAGAGGCATTTTATTATAAGGTAAAGGCATTATAGTATAAGGCAAAGGCTTTTTTAAATTAAAACTTTATTTATTAAAAAGTTGGAATTGGAGATTTTGTGTGTTACAACATGGCAAGAACTCAAAGAGCTCATTTTGAGATCAAGAAGTTCAATGGCAAAGCCAACTTCAAAATCTGGAAAGTGAAGATGTATGATCTACTTGTGCAACAAGGCATTGCAAAGGCTTTGTTGGGAAAATCCAAACAGCCTTAAACCATGACAGATGATGAATGGAGCGAATTGGATGAAAGAGCATTGAGCGGCATTCAACTGTGTTTGGCGGATGATGTTTTGTTTAACATCGTGTCAGAGAAAACTATTGCTGGTTTGTGGACAAAGCTTGAAAAGCTGTACATGAAAAAATCCTTAACCAATAGGATTCTTCTGAAGTGACAGTTGTACATTTTGCACATGAAGGAAGGTACATCTATTACTGATCATTTGAATACCTTTAATACTCTCCTGGTGCAGTTAGAAAGTATAGAAGTAAAATTTGAATTAGAAGATAAAGCTATAACTTTATTATGCTCATTGCCTGAGTCATGGGATCATTTTGTTACTTCTATAAGTCTTAGTTCATCAGAAACCCTTGAATTTGATGATGTTGTTGGAGCTTTTTCATCCGAAGAGAGAAGGAAGAGGTCATATTCAGAAACCTCTACCTAAAAAGCAATGATGGTCAGAGGTCGTTCTAAAGAAAGACGCTTCAGTAAACACAATGACTCGTGTTCAAAATCGAAAGAGAAGAAAAGTAAGGTAAAGTGCTGGTTTTGTGGCAAATTGGGACATTTGAAGAAGGACTATTGGAAGAGACAGCAAACATCCAAAGAAGACTCTTCGACAGAGAATAAAGAAGTAAACACGACAGATACAGGTTCGGCATCCATTTCAGGTATGAGTGATGAAGTGTTGTCAGTTAATTTGTTTAATCATGATCAACATTGGCTATTAGATTCTGGTGCATCAAATCACATGTGCATTCATAGAGAATGGTTTAAAACTTATAAATCAATCAATGATGGCGTCGTTTACATGGGAAATGATGTCACATGTAACATTGTGGGAATTGGAAGCATCCAGCTTAAAATGTTTGATGGGAAAAATAAATTTCTAACTAATGTAAGACATGTACCTAAACTAAGAAAAAACCTCATTTCACTAGGATTACTAGACACTAATGGATATAAAACTTTTATTCAAGGTGGAGTAATGAAAGTTTATAAAGGAATTTTACTAGTAATGAAAGCAAAGAAGGTTGGAAATCTTTTTCAGTTAGAAGGAAGAACAGAGTCAGATCATGTTTCTACAGTATCTGAAAACGACATTAATTCTATTCGTTTATGGCATCAAAGGTTGGGCCATATGAGCAAAAGAGGTTTAAAGATTTTATCTGATCGTAAGTTACTTCCTAATTTAAACTCTGTTAAGTTAGATTTCTGTAAACATTGTTTATTTGGGAAACAAAGCAAGCAGAGGTTTAAAACTGGAACACATACTAGTAAGGGAATCCTTGATTATATCCATTCTGATGTTTGGGGTCCATCTCCTACAACCTCATATGGAGGATCGTCATATTTTGTATCTTTTATTGATTATTTCTCTAGAAAAGTGTGGGTCCACATGTTAAAGAAGAAGTTTGATGTATTTACAGTTTTCAAACAGTTTAGAGCATTAGCTGAAAACATCACTGGAAGAACCATTAAACGTTTAAGAACTGAGAATGGTGGTGAGTTTACTTCAAAGGAATTTGATAATTATTGCAAGGATGCTGGGATTGAAAGACATAAAACCACTGTATATACTCCTCAGCAAAATGGAGTTTCTGAACACATGAACAAGACTCTTTTAGAGAGAGCAAGAAGTATGTTTAGTAACGCCAATTTATAGAAGGAATTGTGGACATAAGCGGTTTCTACAGCTTGCTATTTGATAAATCGATCGCCATCAACTGCAATAGGATGCAAAATTCCTCAAGAGGTATGGAAAGGTCATCCTTTCGATTATTCTAAACTAAATTTTTTTGGTTGTGATGCATATGCTCTAGTTCCAAAACATCACCGTTCTAAATTAGATCCTAAATAAAAAAGATATATCTTTGTTGGATATGGTGGTCGGACTAAGGGATACAGATTGTGGGATCCTACTACTCACAAGATCATCATTAACAGAGATGTTAAATTTAATGTATCTTCACTTGAAAATCCGGATGTAGATGATAAATTGAAACAGGATCATGTATCTAAGCTTCAACACATTCAGTTTGAAACCAGTTCAAATACTGATGATAGTCATGAACAAGTTTCAGATGCAAGTCATGAACAAGTTTTAGATGCAGATCATGAAGAAGCTCCTATAGATAATAATCAGCAAATTTTGGAAGTACCAGAAAAATCTTTAAAGAGGTCCACAAGAATCAAACGTCCTCCTAAAAGGTATGATGATTATATTACTTCAATTGCTTTAACCACTAATGATGATGAACATTTATGCTATCAGGACGCTGTAGAAGGTTCTAAAAGTGAAAAGTGGAAAGAAGCTATGAAGGACGAGATGATGGCATTAGTCAAGAATGGCACATGGGATCTGGTAGAACTTCCTAAAGATAGAAAAACTATGGGATGTAAATGGGTTTACAAATTGAAAAGGGGTGTTGATGATACAGAGGGCAGGTACAAAGCAAGGCTGGTCACAAAATGTTTTTCTCAGAAAGCAGGCATTGATTTTCATGAGATATTTTCACCAGTTGTAAAAATTGTTTCAATTCGAATTGTATTAGCATTAGTCGCTTTACTTGATTTAGAATTACAACAACTAGATGCTAAAACTGCATTTTTACATGGAGATTTAGATGAGGATATTTACATGGAACAACTGGAAGGGTTTGTTCAAAATCGCAACAACAAATTTGTCTGCAGGCTCAAGAAATCATTGTATGGTCTGAAGCAGTCACCTCGACAATGGTACAAGAAATTCAAAATTATATAAGAAGTGAATATGATCATTGTGTTTACTTTAAGAAATTAAGTAATGGCATGTTCATTATCTTAGTGTTGTATGTTGACGATATTCTTTTAGCAAGCAAAAACATAATAGAGATCAAGAGGTTAAAGGCTCAGATGGCTAAGACATTTGATATGAAAGATCTAGGAGCAGCAAGACAGATTTTGGGTATGGAGATTTTCAGAGACGGGAGCAATGGTAAGCTGTGGCTATCACAACAGAAGTATATTGAGAAAATACTCTTGAGGTTTTGTATGAACAATGTGAAGCCCGTGTCAATCCTTTTAGCTTCCTATTTTAAGCTTTTTTCTAGTTTATGTCCTAATACAAATGAAGAAAAAGAATATATGTCTCGAATTCCATATGCCAATGTAGCAGGTTGTTTGATGTATGCGATGGTTTGTACTCGATCAAATATTTCACATGCAATTGGGGTTTTCAGCAGGTGTATGGCAAATCAAGGAAAAGAACACTGGTGAGAAGTGAAATGGGTGCTTCGTTATTTGAGAGGCACAAGTGATTATTGTATCACTTATAATAGGAGTAGTGAATTTGTTTGCAGATATGTTGATTCCGATTTTGCAAGTGATTTGGATAAGAGAAGGTCAACATCAGGGTATGTCTTTACTCTTGCAGGTGGAGCTATTAGCTGGATGTCAAAGCTACATAATATTGTTGCTTTATCCACTACTGAAGCAGAATACATAGCTGCTTCACATGCTTGCAAAGAAGCAATTTGGTTGAAAGGTTTGTTTGGTGAGTTTGGTAGGTTATAGGACAACATCAAGTTATTTTGTGATAGTCAAAGTGCAATTCATTTCGCTAAAAATCCGACTTATCATAGTAAATCAAAGCATATACCTATCAAGTACCATTTTGTAAGACAGGTTATCACTGAAAGGGGAGTCTCTGTTGAAAAAGTGCACACAAAGGATAATTTTGCAGACATGTTCACAAAACCAGTTTTGCTAGAGAAGCTACGTTGGTGTCTAGCTTCTCTTGGCTTGCAGAAAAGATAAAATAATAAAGAAACAGGGTATGAGGCTAATTATTGTCAAGGTGGAGATTGTTGAGATTTTCTGTTCATTAAATATGGCAAAAATCTCATGTATGTGACAACAATAAGATTTGTTGCTAAATTAGCTCCATTTATTCTCAAGGACGAGTTATTGCATCCTATATTTGTTGTGAGAGAATTTATGATTCAGTTTTCTACTCCCACCTATATAAAAATGTAAGCCCGTAGAGGATATTAGTGATGAGCTGAGAGTGTGTGAGGAATTAAAATTGTTGTAATCTCTTGTTGAATAATAAGATTGCGGATGCCTCTATTTGGTGGATGTAGCCGAGATTGGTTGGGTGGAACCATATTAAAATTTTGTGTTATATATATATATATATATATTTTATTCAATTTCCTTTGTGAGCTGTTTTCTCCAACATATTGGAATTGCGGGCTGGCTCTGCCAGACACGAAGCGAATGACGCAAGAGAGAGATCTCATGCCCTTGCTCGACACACGAAGCGAATGACGCAAGAGAGGGATCTCATGCCCTTGCTCGACGAGATCGATAATTTGGATGCTTATAACAGTAATCCCGAAGATACAGATGTTGTAAATGAGCTCAACGTGGTTACAGAGGCCCGGGAAGAAGAAATTGGATTGGAGGCACAAGCAGAAAACAAAATTGAATCCCCACAAGAGAAAGGCAGCGCTGATCAGATGGGTTCATATAAGCAAGGCGAATTAACTGCAAACGGATCAAATTCTGAAGCGACCTCAGCGTGTGATATACGAGAGTCGTACTACTACAGTGTTCCTTCTGAGCTTGGTTTCTTCGCAAAACATATTTATCCGAACGAACATGGAACTATCATCAACAATTATATGGACGAAGATTCAATGGCCGATATTATGTGTTTGGACGCTGCTCACGGCTATGCTGAGATTACTGAGGATTTCTATGGGTATCTGTGGGACAATGATATTTGGCAGTTGAATGAACGTTCAGTTATTCAAAACGATTTTGAATCGCCACAGAAAGAGGGAGTTGGATTGGTAGTCAGTGAATCCGAGTTTAATTCAATCCAACGTCTGAGCGAAAATAAGGGAGAACTGTAATGTGTTGAAAAAATAAAACGTTGCATCATTTTGCAAGTGAAAATAATAGTCAAATTCGAAAATCCTGCTTTATTCCCGAATACTTTCTCCCATGTTATATGTGACGCCGTGTATAGCATGTCACTCAAAACTATATGTGGAAAGGCTATGGCCTACGCGGAACCATAGTTTTCCTCAATCTAATTCGTCTGTATTGATTTCTATATTTTCACAAAATGTTTTCATAGTCAAACAGTTACCCAAAAACATCATGGATAGAGTATTTAACCGTACTATCAAATACTTTCATTAATTTCTGTAGTCGATTATATATTTATCAACGTAAGCTAATTTTCAAATGAGCCAGTTCGATCCTTTTAACATAATACTATGCAAGAAAAGAGATTCGGTACACTCTCCTAAACTAAAATAGATGTAATATAAATTCATTATTAATAGTAATACGCTGCAAGAAAAGAGATTTGGCACATTCTCCTAAACTAAACTAGATGCAATATAAATTCATTATTAGTTTAAAAATATGTATATTATGTTTTTATCACTGAACTGAAATCTATATTTATATATAACTTCTAGCCATATAAACTGCATAATGCAATGTTAGTTTTATATATATATATAAAGCAATACAATGATATAAAAAATTGAGGTAGCAAAATATTTTGATTTAATTTTGATGTATTTAAATTACTTTTATTTAAAATGATAAGGGAGTTTATTTTAAATAAAATTTTCATGATTTTAGTTTAATTATTAATAATCATAAGTGGATGGTAGAGATTTAACTTTCATGAAATTAGTAATATTATATACAAATCAAAGATTGAGATTTATCTAGAAAATAGTTATATTATTTTTGTATTTTTAATTAATTTGATTAATTAAAAAAATGTTATATAAACAAAAAATATTTACAATGAATTATGATTTTGTGGGGATACAATATTAATAAAACATAATATAGTAATAAATAGTATGTTTTATGAGTTGTGGATCAAGTGTATTAAGAACACAAATTTTTATATAAGTTATATTAGCAATTGTATTAGATGTTGTAAAGGAAACTTTGTAAGGCATAAATTAAGGAACAATCGCGATATGGGAATGAGAAAATCTAAATAAGATGTAGAGATGTAGCATAAATGAAATCATAAAGCTGTATAAATTGAAGTTGATTTAGGGTGCCTAAGACTATATTTTTTATTAATTATTGAATTAAGCATATAAATCTTATAAAATTCAACCAACTTATAATTAAGGTCTCTAATATCAAAGTTTGGCTTTGGGTCATTAACATGGTGATACCATGTCTCAACCACTAAACCACATGCCAACAAACAAAAGAGGACAATATATTACGATCATTACCATAGTAAAAGCAATGACTCTACACACAAGAATTTATTCTTTACTGGAAGAGCATATTTCTTACCCATATCCAGGAAAGGAATGCAAGGTGGAAAGCATTATGCTGAATAGAATATCTGGTATTATAACTTTTGGCATTGTTCCAGCGAACAAAACTATCTACACATTTTGGAAGATCAAATGGAAATAAGTTTTGAAGAATTCAATCAGAAAACGTCCAATATCATTGGCACACGTGATTAATGGTACCATGTCCTATGAATCTAATATTTTTATGCACTTACAATTAAGGGAGAAAACAAGATCCAAAGAATGTATACCACAGGGACCAATAAACAGTCTATTTGATAATTCTTTCTAGGCTCAACAAAAACAACATTACATGCTCCTTAAATCCTTCACAGTCAATGCAAATGATGTACAACACAAGATTCATTGTGTTGTCAATCAAACAATAGTTCTGACCGAAAATGCCACCAGATTCCTTCAATCTCCTACAGTGATTAATGCACCAAACATATGTGTCCCAACTACAACGACATATATCATTTTACTGATGTTGTCATGTCAAAATCAATGTGATACAATTAAGTCACCTTTAAGCATAAACTCATTGCAATTTCTATACAAGGTTGTTTGTTCTCACTAAAATAACTTTAGTGCTCAAAATTAACACATGGACCACAATTTGTAAGTATGATGTAATTTTGTAGAATAAATCTTCCACAATAGCCTTAAGAAAGGATGCAGATTGGTGTTGGATTGTTTGTCTTGGATAAGTTTAAACTGTGCATATAGAATTTACTCATACCAAGGGATAGTTGAATGGTTAGACATTGCCAACTCATAGAAGTTGCCTCAGATTTGTAAGTTCAAATCTTTGTATTTGTTTGCAACAACTCTATGGACTTACCCTCAAAATTATTGCAAGACTTTAACCTTGAAAATGTGCCAAGCATTCTCACAAATCTACCTTCCAAATGTCCTTAAGAGGATTCAAAATAAACCCATCGTTTGTGCCCTAGTGGGTTTCTGGTTAGGGCATCAATGTTCAACCTTAAATTCTTAGATTAGCTTCAGGAATTAGGCTCCAAATGCTTGCTTCATCCACAGACCACTCAATTACCTTTTACCATAATTTTGTTTCAGCATTGGAGCTCAATGTGCATAGATTTATGCCTTCAATCACTGAGATAAACTGGTGTATGTGCTCAGAAAATGGAATCTAAACGCCTAGTGAAAAACACAGATCTCAAATAAGTGTCATTGGGACCCACAAATTACTTTAGCGAAGATGTAATTAAGTGGATTTTATTCTCATAGGAATGCATCCAATTAGAAGGAGAGTGCTAGTTTAAACAATTGTGGATATGTAGAATGAAGACTTTGAAAGCAGGGTAGAGTACTAAAGATTTACCATTCACATTAAGAAGCATAAAGATTATAGAAAATTCACATTATTTTACCATTCACATTATTTTAAGTTAAATTGGATCTTTTATATTAGCAATAATTTGTACATAGAATACATCCAGAGAATTATTAACGACCTAGGGGAAGCAGATGGTCTATTAAGAAGACGAAAGTATGATGTGGAGTCATGATGTATGCAAAAATTAAAAGCTTAAAAAGATTAAAAAAGGTTTTGTGCCAAACTGTTTGCATTTGTAACTGGAAATTCATTTGCCTTTCTCAGAGTAGAGGGAAGACAAAAGCAAGTGAAGCAAGTGAACAAGGTGGAAAAATTGCTTAAGCATCGTGCTTTCCATTGGGATCTGAAGAAGCTAGCAGAGCTTGAGTGAGGTTGGCTTCGTCACTTCTCCTGTTGTTTGGAGGTTCCACATCCGAAGTTTCCTCCACGATGAGGCATCCGTGGGAGTTGTACCTTTGGAGAGAATGCTCCTTGTTTGCAAGTTGACCAACAATGATGAGAGGCCACACCAAACTTCCTTCCTCAATAATAGATTGGTGATTGGGAAGCTCCTATCTTGACGTGCCTCTGACTCGGCCATATCCTACCATGATGATGGAGGGAGAAGGAGAGTGAATTTGATGGGATAGATGTTTCTTTGAAGACATGCCTAAATAACTCGAGGATGTGGAGGACACTACCATAAGAGGGAATCCTGTGTCGATGATTTTGGATAGGTTTCAAAGGGATATTATGAGGTGACTAACATAGGCATTGGATTCAACCACACATCTTTCTTCACCATCACGAGAAAGCTCTAGGTCCTAAAGCTGACATGCCAATAAGTTGTGAACAACCCCACAAAGGCTAAGCAACTTCCACAACAAAATATTGTGTGACGAAGTTGAAGGGGTGAGAAAGTTGAGGGAGAAGTGGAATAGGACAAAGGGGTCCCAAGGAACATGAATATATAGTTTCCTTTACATAGGTAAGTTCATTAACTTAATAGGAGCTGAGAAAAGGAGCTTCAACGTATGGACATGCCTATGAAGGGATGCCTCGACACATGATCTCTCCCTTGTAATCACACAGGGGAGGCTATGTGCTTGAGTCCATTGACTAATTACTGGTGGATGTAGATGCAAGTTTTTACACTGAGGATTTGAAGAAGGGGAGAGACTTCAACTTCATAAAAAGTTATTGCACTAGAAACTAACAAACAAGAACAAGGTCACCAAATGTGTATACAGCGAACACAAAGAGTACCAATGAATGCTTCATAGCAGGGATCTATATCCTCGAATTGGTTCTATAACTTCGACGTGCACTGTTTTCTGGGATGGGATTACACATAATTAATCTTGGTGATATAGGTGGAATCAGAGGAACACTATAGGATGATCTTTGGAGGGAATTCGAGTTAGTGGAAGGAGTTGCCCACAAGAGGCTAAGGGATCCCAAGGTCATAAAAGAGGATTGAGCTATCATTTTCCAGCATTTTGAACATTTGACAGACAAGCTCACTCTGGCCTCTTAACGGGGCCTCGAATGGCTGGCATGGCAATGCAATTGCAATGCAGTGTACATTGTAAATACAAGCACACATAATTTGTGATGGTTATGAGAATGAGGTGGTCTGAATGAAAGCATTGTTCACAATCACCAAATTCTTGAAGAAGCCATCCACCTGGTTTCTCAAAAATTCTTAAATCTTTGTCAACCCTTTCAAGTTTATGTTTGAATTCATCCACATGGATAGTCATTCTCATCTTTAACTTCTCCTCCTCACTATTCCCATTCTCAGAAAGTAATGGCATTGTCTGGATGAGTGACCTCAGGTCTGCAGCTACTGCCTGTAAGCTTTCCAATCCATCCATTCTCCGTCTCTTTAAAGGGTTAATGTTTTCTACTGGTTCATTCAATCTACGGAACGATATTGGTGACATATCATGCAAACACACGGCGAGTCCTATTTGTACGACTATAACATAGTTAATGCTATAGTCCTTACACCCCTGATAGGAATTTGACCTCATCGCATACCATGTTCATGCATCCATGCATGCATCATCACCTAGCTCCGGCGATGCCTTCCTGCCCGAGCTTGACCTCACCGCGACCGTAATCCGGCGATGCGTTCCTGCCCGCATCGCACAAATAGGACTCGCCGTCTGAGAGATCGGTGACTGTACCGTACTTCACATCCACACCTGCATATTAGTCGCGCTTCCTGTCATTTGAATTTTAAATTTGTTGTCTCGCCCTGTTTTGAAATCAGTTGTCCCGCCTTTTTATCATATAATTGTTTTGATGCATGCTCTTTCACCTAGAGTTTCTTTTATCTAAACGTCCCCTGATATCGCTGAACAATATCATGGGCAGCTGCAACTTTGGATGTAGGTTTGAATCAATGCTTGTTGTGCCCGACTGGTGCCATGTGTGAGATTTTTCATTAGCAATATCATCGAAGAGCACCGTCATGTAGAGCAGCGTAGGGAAACTGCTGATCAATCTAATTTTGTTGATGTTCTACCGTCGTTACATGGAAAAAATAAGGTGGATGAGGATGATATGATCGTTGTTCTCTGGGTCAGTGTTCTCACACTCTGATCTCACTGGCTTGCTGAAGCCTCAGAACCCTACTCATTCTTGAACCATCTGCCAGCCAGTAGTAGAAGCCCTCTTTTCAATATGTTTTGTTGGTTTTGCTTCTCCTTCTTTGATGATGGAAAGAGAAGGGACGAATTAGAAAATGGGGATGGGGTGGTCTCATCCATGGATTCTGCAGAAATGTAAAACGTCTTCACCTCTGATCTATGTTTGTTATTATTATTGATGGACCATATAAAAGCTGCTGGTAATACATATTTTATGTTTATGTGGGTCACAATTCTTTACAATGAAAATCTGCAGCAACAACCTGAAAGTTCTTGTCAAGTGAATGAATATAGGAGAGGGACTTGTCCACAAGTTCGAGCGTCCCCTTCAATTACAGGACATTATAGTGATTAACTTATTTATATAGATGGGATGGAGTTGTGGTTTGATTGGTTTGGAGAAGGCAAGTTGGTTCATTGGAATTTAGAAGGCGGTCAAATTGAATAAAGGAGTAAGTGAGAGACTCCGATGAAACAAAACAAACCATCATAGCGGGGGCTATCTGTATATGCCACATGTTAATGGGTGATTTTTTCTTGCTTTGAAAGTTACGTTGGCGGTGCCGTGGCAAGGATGTTTCACAGTTTTGTATGGAAACATTCATATGTCAACGTTGTAGGAAACAATTGTAGCTAGTGTCTTAAAAAAAGCTGATTATCTTAAAAAAATACAAAGAAACGCGTGAGAGGAGAGATGGGTCGCGTAATAAAACGAATGAAACTTCCTTGTGAAATTCTCGAAACAGAAAGTAATAGTCACATCTTTCAATTTGACTCAAATCGGACGAAAGTATTTCTAAAATATTTGGATTTTGAGAAAAAAAAGAGTTATATTTGCATAATTAAACTAAATATCTATATTTTTAAAATTATTTCAATTCAATAATTTTTTATATACTTGTGATGTTACCGAAATTTAACCACTAAATTTTTTTGTTGCTGGTTATCTGCATTGTTTTAGTATTTGTTGCACTAACGTATTAACATTGGTACAAAAGCAATTATCGAGGTTGGCTTAGGATAGTTAAGATTGAATGAAAAATGCATTATTTATTTATTTTTTAATAGAATGTTTTTATTAGATGATGTTGTAATTTCTTTTAGACAAAAGATAAAATTAAAATTAAAAACATAAAATCTGAGATTAGCGATGTAAAATCATTATATATTTATTTTACAATAAAATGTTGTGGTAATTTTTTTAAGTAAAAGATAAAAATAAAATTAAAAACTAAAATTTCAAGTTAGTGATATTAGAGATGAAAATTTTTACTTTATAATGTTGATTTATGTCCCTAATACTTTTATTTACTACTTTGATGAGCCGAGAATACTTAGCCTTCTTATGTAGCCTAAATGCAACTACCCTATGGTTGCTTTTTTGTTTTTTTAAAGAAGTCTTGTTAAACGAGAGATGATACATTCATGTTCTTGTAGCTTGATATACATTGAACTAAAGGGAAACATGGTGCAATAAACCACCAAACCAAGAAGCATAGTCATTCAAGTAAGGAGAAATGAGATTCCCTTAACCAAAGGTTGTTATCAACTAATCTAATTCCAAGAAGAGAAAAATACTCCATGAGATATATCCCTCTTAGTTGATTTAATGATCAAAGGTACTAGTAGCAAATCCCACCAATGTGATGAAGATCACAATGTGGAACCTCATATAATATGGGGTGCAATAGACCTTACAACTTGGTTAGCATCCCCCAAAAATGTGTAGTAGTTTCAAATATACCATAATTCCCTTCACAAATCGGTCTTAGGTTATATACCCTACATATTATACCATTGCCACATGGTAGCATGTATATCCATATGTTTTATTAGTCATGGTGCAGAGTTTTACTAATGAGGTTAAAGAGACTAACATAGTTGTATAATAGGAATATCATACACTAATGGTAAGTAATATAAAATAAGAGATGAGTGAACGGTTGGTACTCATCTTTAACAAACAAAGTGACCTAGAAAATGAGGCTACACCTAAAGGCCAATAGGTGGCTAAGGGCCTACCTTCTTTGCCTTTAGTTGCACATTAATAAAAATAGCATTGGAAGTAGAAGCTCCATGGAGATGACCAAAATTAGCATGTCTCACCAAAGTTTCTAGATGTTATCGAGGGATACCTTCAACAAATTCCATTTTGTAAGCCTTTTTGTAGAAAAAGGTCAACTTTTTTCTCTAAACTTTGAAGTTTGTGCAAGAGAGATGAGTGAGAGCCACCTTGTTCCTCTAATACACGAAAAATGAATAATTTGTTAATCTAGTAAGGTTTCATGAGCTTGGCAATGTTGGTCTCTCTTGTGTGAGAGAACTTAGGGTCATAAACCCATTCTTTAAATTCCATTTCAATCTATCCCCTGCATATCTACTACCTTTTTCTATTGAATTCTCAATTCCATGTCTTGAACTTCCTATTTGATATGTTCAGTTGTAGCTGCTACAATCCCCCCTCCTAAATGTTTTCCTATGCCTTGATTTTGGCCTCCCTCTTGTTTATAAGAAATTATCTTTCATTGTCGTTAAGTATTCCCTTTGTTTGTCTGAGTGTTATAAAGAATTATTCCCCCTCCTAAATGTTTTCCTATGCCTTGATTTTGGCCTACCTCTTGTTTATAAGAAATTACCTTTCATTGTCGTTAAGTATTCCCTTTGTCTGAGTGTTATAAAGAATTATCCTTACATGTAGTGCTTTTGATGACTTGATTAGGTTATCTTGATGATGAACAAGTTTTATAGGCGACAACTAAGCAAATTTCAAACACAATCCATTCCCTACCATAATCTTGCACCAACTGTTGATCTTCCCTCTAGAAACTGTCAACGTTTTGTCACTGGAAACTACGCTAGGCCTTGAGGATCAAAACTGCACAATTTTGAAGACAAGCAGTCACTGAGCACAGAAACTGTGCTAGCCCTCTTTCACAATCAAGACTACGTAATCCACTGAGACAGTGAACTGTGAAATCCCTTGTTGTTGGGAATTTTGCAATTCCTTTTTCCAGTGTGACTGCGCAGTTTCTTGGATCAAGCCAATGTTCATCCCTAGATAATAGGGAGTCCAACATTAATGTTTTACAAGTGGCACATAGTTGTTATTTTCTTATCTCAAGACAAGTGTGGCTTTCTCCTTGATTTTAGGCATGCACATCATAAACCCTAAACTAACCCTGTGGGGGCTAGATCTATATAATAGACACTCTTAGAGCTTATTTGTACACTCGAGATTGGAGCTCTTGCCTTCCCAACAAGATCAAGGAGCTTTTGAATTAGTTTGCTACGCTTTTCTAGGTAAGATTTGCATGTGTCACTTTTCGCTGCTTTCTTTGTTGCTTTTGTTGCCTTTTCTTTTATAAGTGTTATTTCTCCCATTTATTTTCATGATAATTGTCATTTCTATTGTTATTAGCTTTTATAAGTGTTTTTTCATTCCATCATTTAGTTTTTACAAGTGTCACATCGCCTTCTTGATTTTTCCTACCAATAGTTTCCGTTGTTGGGCCCTTTTGTGCATGCATGTTTTTCCTTTTGCATGATCATTTCTGGCCCATGCTATTGATCAGTCTAACTCACCTTAAGGATGATCTATACTTTGTTCTTCCTTAGCATCTAGATATTGAAGTTTTTCTCTCTCCTTCCTAGGAAGAACTACGCAATTGTTTCCCCTTCCAACTGCGCATTTCACATCTTCAAGCCTCAAACATCATCCTTGGCTTCTAAGGATGCACAATAAGTAGTCATTGGATTTCCCAAATATGCAGTGTGTAGTGTTAGGCTTCAATCCTCAACCTTGGCCTCTAATATTGTACAATGTGCAGTCTCTTCCCTCAACTGCCCAGCTGAGACCTTAAGCTCCACCCTTGTCTACTGAGACTGTATAGTGCATGGTTCAAGAGCCTAGTCTACCTCTCTGAACCCAGAAACTATGCAATCCTTCTTTCTAGTGAGAGTGTTGTTGCTTTAATCTTGATGAATGAACTGATCTTCTTGATTTAGTTTGTTCTTTCCATGAGTGCATCTTTTGATACAGGTTCTACAGGTTTTGATCTCATCTCTCTCTCATCAGTTGTCATCATCATGCCTTCAAAGAGATCATCCTCAAACGAAACTACGTAGTGCAACACTGGTGAATTAGTTGAGAGCACTCAAGCTATCATGCTTATTCTATCTGACACTTAATTCTTCATTGAAAAGGATTCAAGTATCACATGGCATATAGTCAAGGATGCATTCGTAGCTACCAATTTCAAAGTAGATCTAGAGGACAGACAGGTGTACATAAGCGTATATAAGTTAGGTTTTCATAGAGTTGCTTTCAGGTTCCCAATTTCCCCTTATGTAGATATCATCAAGTGGATCCTCTCACACTTGGATACAAAGACCATGAACCTTAGTAGTGTTAGAAGACAACAACTTGCTTCATATTTGGCCCATGATATTCACCTCATGTATCAAATGCTTAAGCCAGAGGCATACATCGATTCACATTTTGATGCAGTTACTAGTTAATACATGAGAACCAAAGATGTTATCAAAACTTGGGTGAAAGAGACATCTAAATTTTACCAAACACCCAATAATATATAGAAGATTAGATCTCTTAGAAAGGTGTTCCAGTAATTGTATTATGCTGTCAGATATATGGTCAGAAAAATACTGAAACCTACCCTAGAGGTTGGGTTTACATGTTGCATTTGATTATTAATGAGGGTGTTGACGATGCTAGACCTACCAACATGCCAGGGGATCTCCCTAGTAAGAAGTCCCAACTAGACCTCTGACCGTTTGG
This sequence comes from Pinus taeda, assembly GCA_000404065.3. Classification (NCBI taxonomy): domain Eukaryota; kingdom Viridiplantae; phylum Streptophyta; class Pinopsida; order Pinales; family Pinaceae; genus Pinus; species Pinus taeda. The sequence continues at coordinate 37,580 of APFE030993945.1, forward strand.
AGCAGGAGTCCCAGTTGTGGATAGTATGGTATCACCTTGACTGCGGTTGCGCGCAGAGGGAAGTAGCCCCTTAGAATCATGTGATGGCACGCAACTTGAAAGGGAACACACGCGCAAAAAGACATCATGAGATGGAAAGCACAATAACCGACGATCCAAAGTGATGGATTATATCAACAACATGATTCGATAAGATTCATACAAACACATACAGAATAGTCCATACACACATGCATAAATTACAACTACATGCATCATTAAAATAACCAGGATAGCCAAACTACAATAGCAACATATGCATGAAACGTGTTGGCTCTATTATGTTAAAAGAGTGAAAGATCCAATCATACATACAATTGGTACAACCACTAGCCCTGATAGCAAAACATTACTGTCGCTACCACCTGCTCCTCCAAAGAGATGTACTAGCTCTGCACTGTGGAGAAGCCAAGGCTCGTTACAATACACTCCAAGATTTCTCTAAATTATCCCTATGAAAGCTTGGCTCCCAAAATCCTGTACAATGAGTTATGAGGTTCTATAAATAGCAAGGGTGGGGTGACCCTTGATATTCCCCTTTCTGACTTTTCACATACCCTCATGGCTCTTCAACTTACACATGACTATTACATTCGACTATTGACACTTAGTCTTTAACTTTTACAACATGTTTACATTACAATCTGCACATGTACCCATGTGAGACAAAATAGGCTTGAGTGAGCCATGCAAGACATCATTCAGACTTAGAGAGCTGTGGGAAGCCTAACTCTTCGACATCCTCTCGATGATGGATGGTGGCGAACTAATGCCAAGCTTGGTAGTCTATTATGGTGTTTGCGTACTCTCTTGTGACATCCTTCTGAAAGCGAACTCTTGCCTCCGTTGCATCCCAGTTTCCGTATATGCACACATCTTCCGTATATGCACAGTTTCCGTATATGCGCAATTTTTGTATATGGAATTTGTATACATCTTCGTTTATGTTATAGAAACTGCTCATATACAGAAACTGTGCATATATGGAAGATGTGCGCATCTTCTGTATATGCACCGTTTTCGTATATGCGCAATTTCTGTATATGGAATTTGTACACATCTTCGTTTATGCTTCTGCATCGTATATGCGCAAATTCCATATACATAAATTGCGCATATACAGAAACTGTGCATATATGGAAGATGTGTGCATATACGGAAACTGGGCATATACGGAAGACATGCGCATATACGGAAACTGGGCATATATGGAAGACATGCACATATACGGAAACTGGGCATATACGGAAGATATACGCATGTCTTCCGTATATCCCTAACTTTCTTGTATGTGCATATCTTCCATATATGCACGTCGTTCATGTATCTGCAACGCAGATGCGCAAATTCCATAGACAGAAATTACGCATATACGAAAACTGTGCATATACGGAAGACACGCGCATATCTTCCATATATGCCCAGTTTCCATATATGCGCACATCTTCTGTATATGCGCACATCTTCCGTATATGCCCAGTTTCCGTATATGCGCACATCTTCCATATATGCACAGTTTCCGTATATGCGCAATTTATGTATATGGAATTTGCGCATATACGAAAACTGGGCATATACAGAAGATGTGCGCATCTTCCGTATATGCACCGTTTCCGTATATGCGCAATTTCAAGATATGGAATTTGTACACATCTTCGTTTATGCTTCTGCATCGTATATGCACAAATTCCACATACATAAATTGCGCATATACGGAAACTGTGCATATACGGAAGATGTGCGCATACACGGAAAGTGGGCATATACGGAAGATATGCACAAATCTTCCATATATGCCCAGTTTCCGTATATGCGCAATTTTTGTATATTGAATTTGTGCGTATACGATGCAGATACATGAAGATTCCTGTATGTGCATATCATCCATATACATAAATTGCGCATATACAGAAACTGTGCATATATGGAAGATGTGCGCATATACGGAAACTGGGCATATACGGAAGATGTGCGCATATACGGAAACTGGGCATATACGGAAGATATGCGCGTGTCTTCCGTATATGCACAGTTTTCGTATATGCGCAATTTCTGTATATGGAATTTGTACACATCTTCGTTTATGTTTCTACATCGTATGTGCGTGTCTTCCGTATATGCACGTCGTTCATGCATCTGCATCATAGATGCGCAAATTCCATATACAGAAATTGCGCATATACGGAAATTGTGCATATACGGAAAACACGTGCATATCTTCCGTATATGCCGAGTTTCCGTATATGCGCACATCTTCCGTATATGCCCAGTTTCCGTATATGCGCACATCTTCCGTATATGCACAGTTTCCGTATATGCGCAATTTATGTATATGGAAATTGCGCATATACGGAAACTGTGCATATACAGAAGATGTCCGCATATACGGAAACTGGGCATATGCGGAAGATATGCACAAATCTTCCGTATATGCCCAGTTTCCGTATATGCGCAATTTCTGTATATTGAATTTGCGCATATACGATGCAGATACATGAACTTTCCTGTATGTGCATATCATCTCTATATGCATGTCGTTCATGTATATTCCTTTATGTTACAGAAACTGCGCATATACGGAAACTGTGCATATACGGAAGATGTGCGCATATACGGAAATTGGGCATATACGGAAGATATGCGCGTTTCTTCCGTATATCCCTAACTTTCTTGTATGTGCATATCTTCCGTATATGCACGTCGTTCATGCATCTTCGTTTATGTTACAGAAACTGCGCATATACGAAAACTGTGCATATACGGAAGATGTGCGCATATACAGAAACTGGGCATATACGGAAGACATGCGCATTGTATATGCGCAAATTTCATATACATAAATTGCACATATACGGAAACTGTGCATATATGGAAGATGTGCGCATATACGGAAACTAGGCATATACAGAAGATGTGTGCGTGATTCCGTATATGCACAGTTTTCATATATGCGCAATTTCTGTATATGGAATTTGTACACATCTTCATTTATGCTTCTACATCGTATATGCGCAAATTCCATATACATAAATTGCGCATATACGGAAACTGGGCATATACGAAAGATGTGCGCATATACGAAAACTGGCATATATGGAAGAAATGCACAAATCTTCCGTATATGCCCAGTTTCCATATATGCGTAATTTCTGTATATTGAATTTGAGCATATATGATGCAGATACATGAAATTTCCTGTATGTGCATATCATCCGTATATGCACGTCGTTCATGTATATTCCTTTATGTTACAAAAATTGTGCATATATGGAAACTGTGCATATACGGAAGATGTATGCATATACGGAAACTGGGCATATACGGAAGATATGCGCGTGTCTTCCGTATATCCCTAACTTTCCTGTATGTGCATATCTTTTCCGTATATGAGATACGTTCATTGCATCTTCGTTTATGTTACAGAAACTGCGCATATACGGAAACTGTGCATATACGAAAGATGTGCGCATATACGGAAACTGGGCATATACGGAAGACATGCGCATCGTATATGCGCAAATTTCATATACATAAATTGTGCATATACTGAAACTGTGCATATATGGAAGATGTGCACATATACGGAAACTGGGCATATACAGAAGATGTGTGCGTGTCTTCCGTATATGCACAGTTTTCGTATATGCGCAATTTCTATATATGGAATTTGTACACATCTTCGTTTATGCTTCTACATCGTATGTGCATGTCTTCCGTATATGCACGTCGTTCATGTATCTGCATCGTATATGCACAAATTCCATATACAAAAATTGCGCATATACGGAAACTGTGCATATACGGAAGACAACAACAACAATGGTTTTTCCCATTTGGGTTTTCACCTAAAAATTTGGTGTCCCTATGTGTTCATGTTGTGTTTCAATTTTGTGGCCTTTGTGCTCTTATGTTTAATGTTTCTTATCCTTAACTAAATATGTCTGGATCTACAACACAATGTGTTACTAATGGAATAATGGATCAGATAAATTTGAAAATGAAAGCATAAAATAGGTAAAATGTGATTGGGCATGAAATACTGATTCAGATTCCCCACCCCTCACCCCTCTCTGTATTTCTAACAGAAAGTAGGGGAGAAAAGCACTAATCTCTTTCATAAGTTTATGATAAAACATCAACACCAAAACATATTTTTCTCTTTGATGGATGGTAATGGAAAAAAAATGACTAATCACTAGGACCTTAAGAAGGAGCTTATGGGTATTACAATTCTCTCTTGAAAGATACCATCCCTAATAGAATTTGATCTATCAACATAATTGCTACAAATACTGCTTCTATAGTCAAATAAGAACAAAATGAAGCTCTTAGGTGGGAAATATATCTTGCTAGAGTGGAAGAAGTTTTTATGCACATGCCCAAAAACAAGGCTCCTATCCCTAAAAAATTTACCACAGATTGTTTGAGGCATGTTGGTCCTTCAATGGCATGAAATACATATATTAGTGGAAGAATCCTAGAAAACTAGGTTAATGTTACCAGCGCTTAATTCCACTTTCTTAACCCTAGTTCAAAAATCTAACCAAGCTTATGATCCTATTTGTTTTGACCCATTTACCTCTATAACATCATATATAAAATCATATCTAAGGTGAATTCAAACCTCCTAAAACATTTGTAACCTTCCTTTGTCTTAAAGGAGCAATTAGGCTATACAGAGGGACGTGAAATCTTAGCTAACATAGTGGTGGCACATGAAATCATCTACTCTCTAGAAAAGCCTAGGAATATAGGAATGGCTAGTAAGTTTGACCTATCTAAATATTTTGACAAGTTGAGTTGGTCTTATCTATATCACATTGTTTGAGCATTTGGCTTCTTGGAAGACAAGTTTGACTGGGTTGGTTCCCCTTTTTCCACCCCATTCTTCTTTGTTCTTATTAATAAATCTTCATCACATACTTTTAACTCCTCCTAGGGTATCTTTCAAGAGGATCCTCTGTCACCATTTCTTTTTATTTTGATCATTGAAGGTCTACGACACTCATTACAGGTTGTAATTCAATAAAGGAAAATCAAAGAGCTTAAGGATTTTGTTAATGCGGACTTAGTTAATGATAAATATTTTGTTGATGACACCATGTTAATGGGTGTCCCAATGGCAAGAGAATTCGACGAGCTTAAGAACATTATAGAAGAGTTCATGCTATCCTTAGGAACTTCCAACAATTTTTCTAAATCCCAAGTTTTCTTTTTCAATTCTCACCCTAGGGTCCAAGCTCACTTATTTATACTTTTTGGAGCCCCCTTAGTCACAAATTTGTTAAGATAAATCCACTAACAAGATCTCCTCTATAAACTCTCCCTTAATCTTGATAACTAGACTTTGCATTCCCTTCACATTACCAACAAGATTGTGCTCCTTAAATATGTCCTTTAAGATCTTCCTTTATATCAAATTTATGTCTTAGATATCCCCAAATGAGTCTTTCATTCCATTACAAACCTCTATAATTATTTCCTTTGGGGTTGGGCTATCATAGAATAGAAATGGACCCTGGTGGGTTGGGAAATCTTGTGCCTCCCTAAGAAATGTGGACAACTGGGTCTTTATGATCTACAAATTTTAAGTTGTTTCTTAGGAGAAAAAATGTGGTGGTGATGGCTTCAGGGAGGAGGCGAGAATTGAAAAATCATTTAGAACCATAAATATTGTCTAGATAAATCTCTATAAAAGTGTGAATCATTCACACACCTAAGGCTCCTCAATTTGGAATTTGGCAGATCTCAAAAAATACATAAATTAACAACATAGTTTTTGGGAAGTCAAGAAAGGTGAATTAGTTTGTTTCTAGGAATATTCTTCGTAGTAGACTCCTAAGTTAGGAGGGAAACTTGAATATGCTCAACTAGAGACTACCATGAAGGAGAATGACTATCTTTCTATTGTGAATTATTGGAAAATGCAATTGAAAAACGCCAAATGGCATGCTTGGAAGCACAAGGAGGACTAGAGTTTTGAATTACCACAAGAAGGATGGACACTCCTTGAGCAAGCCTTGCAAAATAGGAAAACCACAAGGATGGCATGCAAAGATAAACTATGATGGGCTATAAGGCTACAGGAACATTAACAATTAATACAACATATTCTCTTTTTCTGAGGAAACGATCAAGTTCCCTTGAGTCCCATTTAGAGCTACATATGGTCCCAAAGCCTTTGGCTAAATATTGTGCACTTTCTATGGTTTCTTATTAGCCCAAGGCTTTAACTCAGGACATGATAATATGTAGAGGATTTGGAATTTCCATCTATAAGTAATATCTTCAACAATAATTAGGAGATTTTAGAGAACTTATTTGATTTATGCTCTTTTGTTAAATCTTTATGAACTCAAATTTCTCAGTTGTTTGGTTAATCATATAGGAAAAACTTGGATATACTAGAAAAAATTCTATCCTAGAGGCCCTCGACCTTTGATAACACCATTTTCAATCATGCCCAGATCATCTCCCTTGGTTTTCTACTTTGGTTATTATGGAAAGAACGTAATGGTCACATTTTCCTTAGGCAATCTCTGATGTGGAGAAGGTTTGGCCCAAGATCCTTCATTACATTTATGAAACCACCCTCCTCAATCCTTGGTCCCCTGAAGATTGATCAATTTCTCCTTCTAAAGCTCCAAATCTAATTAGAATTCTTCTCCATCCCTTTTTTTCTCCCTCCCATCCCCCTCGTCTTACTCCCTTTTTGTCCTCCCTTTCTTACTTGACCCCCCTACTTTTCTCAAATTCAATTTTGTTGGGGAATCTAAAGGAAATATGAGAGTGGCAAGTTATGGAGGTATCTAATCTAATATGGAATACAAACTTGTGAATTTCCTAACAAGTTCCATTGTATTCAATGGCTACAATGTTGTTGAATTCTTTACTCTTGAAAGTATATAAGTCTTGCACCTCATTCTTTAGGCTTCATCATGTTGATAATAGAAGGATATTATCATTTACTAAATTCATATTGAAGAAAACTAATCAATGGATCAAGAGTGGCAAATATCTCTTCATGCTATAGGCTTGAAAATTATCTCACTTGCATCATTGCTCTCCTTTTCCAAATTCTATTTATCATTCCTACTCACATCAGAAGAACTAGAAATAAAGTGGAAAATTGTCTAGCCAATGTGGGTTTCTCAAGTCCTACTACACTCCTTTCCTCTTCCTAAGTCTTTATTGAATCCTCTCCATTAATGAGTGGCTACACATATTTGATCTCTAATGATTTGTAAACCTCATATCAGGTGGACAAACACAAATGAGGGGGAAGTGACCTTGCCATAACCCCAAGCATGAATGGGGGAGGTGTCGCCATCACCCTCCCTTGTTCAACTGAGACATGGAACATAAATCTACAAATACACCAATCACAACATTAATTGCAATGAAATGTCGACATATAGAGTATTTAATCCTATAGTGAAAGTTCGTGATGGTATAGAAGGCACGCTTAATATCAAAGTTAGTATTGTGAGGTTTAATTGTTATTTGTCCATGGTTAATTCTACAATACTAAGAGTTTAAAGGTTGGTTGAGTGGGGTTGGTGCACTATTTTGGTGGCAACTTTCTATTTTTTGTTGAAGGACTAGGCCCTCCCTAGCCTCCCCCATTTCACTTTCATATGGGGATCCTTTAATGTGATAGATAATTCATTTGTGAGGGAAGAATAGTAGTGAACTTATCAACACTTGTATATGCTCCATTTTCACTCAGGTATACACTCTTTGAATCACTTGCAATGTTTTTTTGAAGTCCCTTTAGTTGGTGTTTCCAAATTTCTTTTCTATTAGCATACATTTGGGTGGTTTTCTCATCTGTGATCCTCATGAGTGGTTATGGGATTTTCATTATTCTTATTCACATACACCCTCCCTCTCTGCTTGATCGTCTACACTATGCTCTTGAGGCTCTTCTCTCCCAGTGGTATCCTTGTCTCACCCAATACTAGTTTATGGTTATTTCTTCGAGGCTCTAACCTCCAAGTTCATCTCACTATCCCACTCACCCATCTTCTACAATTGGTTTCTGCTGCATCGCCTCTCCAAGTTGCCCCCCTATCTGCTTTACTAATTCTATATTTTCTTGATTTTGAGACAAAGTGCCTACTTGTGCCACAAGGCCAGCTCTAAGGGATCCCTAGGAGGCTTCAATGCACACTCTCAGGATTGATATTCTTCCTTGTTTTACTAGCATCAAACCCTGCAGGTAGTGCAAGATGAATTCAATCCATAGAGAAAGAAGTGTTGATTGAATGAGAGGTTGTTTCATAAGTTGACATCTTGGCCTTACTAGCTAAATGGGTTCCTGATCTTGGGCATTACCCAAGGCAAGCAGAATCAATATCTATTGGTAGCTGACCTTTATTGGTGAATAAAATCTCTTCTGGCAAGGTGCTCTTACAGAGAAATGAGTCAAAGAAAGAGATGATGCTTTAAAATGATGAGATCAAAATGGAGCATAAAGACATGGATGATATGCTTGCTCGCATGGAAATGGTGCTCGCCAAGCCCAATGCATCTACTCCTATTGATCCAACCACCCAAGCCCAATTGAGGCCTCCACATCATCTTAATTGATTTGTAGTTAGAGTTTTCTTTCTTTGTGTATCAATCCTCCTCTATTTTACTTTATGCATTTTCTTCTTTAAGCACTAGTAATTTTACAATGAATAAAGGGCATTATGCAATGCAAGCACACATAGTTTTGAGACATGTATGTGTTTGTAAAGCTACTTTTAGACTTTCTTGTAGTTCTTATATGGTTTTGACTAGTACATTCTAGTTGAAAGATCTCCTCTATTATCATTGATTTGGTTTCCAGGATGGTAGGTTGTGACAGTAGATGGAGTTAGTCTATCTATGTAACACTGTGTTTTTTTTATAATGGAAGGATTTAGTTTATAGAAAAAGAAAATCTTCTATCAAAGGTATATTAAAGTGATTTAACACTACCACATAAAGCATGTAATTAATTTAACAGTAGGTGCTCATTTTCCCCATGGCCCTATATACAAATGATCTCTTCTAAAGAGCAAGGATATCAAATTATCAATTCAAGAACCAATATAGAAGAATCACATTTAACTAATCTCCTCACATTATGGGATCCCTATTGTGCTTCTTTACAGCAAGGATGGAACATGATGACTCTATATTGATTATAAGACCTTCAACAAAATCACAGTGAAGAACTAATACCCCATCTCTTAGAGTGATGATCTTCTGAATGAATGCAAATGTACCAAGGTTCTATGTAAGGTTGATCTTACATAAGGTTATCACTATGTGGGAATTAAGCCAATTGATGTGTGGAAGATAACCTTCAAGAATAGCAAAGATATATTAAAATGATTGGTCATTCCTTTCAGTTGAACTAATGCACTAATGTCATTCATGGGGATGATGGATGAAAATCTATGACCATAATTATTTTGTGGTAATATACCTAGATGGGATCCTCATCTTTTGTAAAACCTAGAAAGAACATCTAAAGCACATTGCAAAAATGCAATTTATATGCCATCCTAGGAGAGTATCCATTTCCTATGTAGAGAATTCAATATCTAGGGTGCATTGTGGATGACTGTGGTTCTTATATCTCCAATATCAATCCTTGATTGTATTAGACCTAGTTATTTGCCAAGTGTAAATAAGTGTTGTAATGGTGGGAATCAAGTTATGTAAATGGCCCCATATGTAAAAGATGTAAGTATGTCAATATGGATTCTGAGTGCAAAGCTTAAGGCCAAGGTTTGACTAGTAAATTTCTAGGCATATATGAAAATGTTGTAATCTTGTCATGTGTGGCCTAAGCTTTCTAATCATGCACATTGACTCATAGTATATAAAGGTCCAAGGATGATTGAGGAAGAGCACCTAAGGGTTTATGACTCCACTAGAGGGAAAGAGGTAAGTGTGTCAAAGGGGAATAACTATAATCCTAGCTACCTATGTCTCCTAATCTTGTCCCTTTTTAATTTACCATGTGACATATTCTAACTCCCTTTCTTTCAATGTTACTATTGGTTAGTTAAAAAAACAAACTTTCATTTTAATGAAGAAGTGAGAACAAAAATAGAAGGGAAGAATGTAAAGACTCCATTTTTTTAGAAATTCTATTCACCTCTTAAATCATGTCAAAGAAGATAATAGTAATCGGGTTGTGGGCTCTTGGATGTACTTTTAGGTTATAGTGACAACATTAGCATAAATCACTCGAATAAGTTACTACCATAATTAAAAATAAAAAATAAAACGCATTGATAGAGAGACTCAAAGAATTACCAAAATAACCAAATACCATGATGAAAAATAAAAAAGATGAATTGATCAACTTAGACCCAAAAAAAATATCAAAACAACTAAATATTATGTAGGCAAATCTTGCATTCATAAGACAAATTCAAAGTGCTAAATAAATCACATCATTTCCAAAAGAAAATGAAAAGCAATAGGTCTTTTATGGCTAACTCATATCATAAAGCCCATGGGGGAAGCTCAATTGTCGATTGTCATATTGTAAAGTATTATGTATTACCATGAGATTCAAGGTTCAAATCCCCATAGAAAAAAGAGATTCAGTGTAAGACAATCCCAACCATTTATAATTGCAATTTGTACATTAACAGAAATTTCAAGAACTTTGAAATAAAGTCTCCTTGCATGTAAACATCAAAACAGAAGCCATATTTGTCCTAAAATTATATAAAAAGAAGTTTATTATAAAAACAATATTAAATATGCTGGGTAGATCCCAACCATTTATAACCACAATGTTGTAGATTTGCAATTACAAAGTTGTAAAAAACATACGAGAGTTTCTAATCCCAAACATGTAACTAAGTGTACATAACTATGTCATGATCCCAACACTATCTTGTTGAAGCCTGCAACATGTAACCCTTTAGAGACCTAAATTGTTTTAAGTATTTTTATACTCTCCATACTTGCAATATGTAACCTTTTAGAGACTTAAATTTTTTAAAGTGTTTTAATACTCTCAAGACTGGTTTGTTATAGAGTTGCTGTACAAAATAGAGATTTTAATTTATTACGATACAACAGCATGAACGTAATAATGTCTTGTATACCACAACAGTTTAATGTACCTTATTCCATATGGTAAAACATGACCATAGTAGTGATATTTTGTATGCCTACAGAACTTAAACCTTATTCCATGTGGTAGAATATAGAAAAAAAAAATGTCATCATGGATGAATCCAAAAAATACAAATAATGTATAAAAATAACTAAGTCTGTTTCGACGAGGATCAATCCGAAAGATTGAATTAACTACATGCCAGATAGTGTACAAATAACTGTTCTTTTGAGCTTTGAATCGTTTCCCACCTAATGAACCCATTAGAAATGAATACACCATTTTTAATAATTATAATTCTACGCAAGAAATTTTATGAAATTTCATAACCCAAAGGTAAAGCCACGAGATCGAAATATTGAAATCCCAACCAGTTTTTAATCAAACTTTTCTTTAGTACTTTATAGTAAAAAAATTGTAGACCAGGTATGTCTGAAAAGACATTAAGCCTATAGACAGAAAAACACTTGGTTTTCAGATACGAAGTCTTGTAGACCACTAATGAGATAATAGGTCATGGTAACATATCAAAAACCAGTAACTTATGGCAGATGTTCATCCAGGACAGAAATTGACTTTGATTTGACAGCAGTTTGCCCGTAGAGTTGGTCATTCTGAACATATACCAATAAAGCATAAAACACCAGAGTTTATTAAAAACTTAATTGGCATTTGCATCAAATCCAGGTTTTGAAAGAATTTACAGATTTGTATTCTTTCACATAGAAGCCTTATTCTCATTAAGAGCACTCAGATATTAAATTCCAGCTATTATATTCTCCCCTCAATAACATTTAATGGCAACCAAAACTTTTGTTTGGATGAGACCCAAAAACTGAAGAGAGCGAGAATACTGCAGAACCCAAAATATGGCAATGGAATGTTAAGAAAAAAGCAAAGGTTTGGTACCATTACCTATTTCAAGTTTGGTAGAGTTGAAATCAGACCAATTCAGAATCTTCCAAATTACAAACCTGAGATGACATAACTTAAAATGGAAGCTTCCCATCCAATTTAATTATACAAAGGTATCCTCCTGTAAAGACTTGTTAAATATTGTCTGTGGAGGTTTCAAAACATGCAGTTGGCTACAATTTGTAGTGTTACGAAAATGATTTTGGATCAAAGGCTTCACATATGAAATTTTGTCTTGCTATATCAAGTAAATACATATATTATGTAAATTCAATAACAAGGTTGTTCTCCTGAGTATATTTGCAGAAATTTAATATTTATTTCTAAGATTCGAGCTTGTAACTTCCTCCAATCACAACTTGCTGGAATGTTTAGCCTTCAAAGTAGCAAATCTAGTGGGTTTAGTGAGAGCAATGCTAGTTGAGCATATATGCTCTATGTATTGTTTGCGTGACTTGAACCCATGTGCTTTCAAGTCCTTTGGCATGATTTTGGTCCTTTTAACCATAGCATCAACATTTGTCTTTTTTGTTTTCTGTGGAAATTAAAACATTATCAATAAATATCAAAATACACATAGATATAATGAAAATATGCGGACCATGTAACGAATATGAAAAGACAATGCATTGACTAGCTATCAGTAAATATCAAAATCTATATACATATAATGAGAATATGGGGAACATGTAACGAATATGAAAAGAAAATGCATTAACTAATCATAAAAAAATATGATGTTGTTATTATGAGCTAAGATATGTAGTATATAACTTACCTCTCTTAATTTATCTTGAAGTCTAGGTGAATGCCGCAATGGTTGAGAAGAATGTGATTTTTGCTGAGTATCATGTCCACCATCATACATGTGCAAAGGTGTTTTAGGAGATGTATATTCATGACTCTGACATTAGATTATACATAGATATAAGTATGACTCAAATAGAATTAAATGTAAAAATATGCTAAATTTATAAGAGTATAAATAAATATAATCTTACCTTGCATTGTGACATTGGACGTGAAGATGGTTCTAGCATTTGAACCATTTCATTTCCATTCTTCTTAAGACTTCGACAAGGGGTTTTCATTGATTGTGATGGTTCCAAAGGGAACACCTGCACCATAAATAAGAAATAACACACACACACATAATCAAAACAAATCAAGGATAACGATATACAATACAAAACATCCATTTCTCATCCCATCATTATGGTAAAACATAACAATTTATATATTAATGTTTTTAGTGGAATAGGCTATATGGATTAAAAACTTACTGGCCCAATAACCCCTTGAAAACCTTGAAATCTAGGTGAGCACCATAATAGTTGGTGGCTTGAACTTGGGGAATTTTGTTGATTAGGCTATGCATATCAATAACAATGAGAAATTAGTATACAATTATAATAAATATAAATATTATTTAATGTTAAAATGTCTAAAAAATTAATATATGCAAAAAAATGGACTCAACTGTGTTGTCATTGTCTTGATTAGTTTCATCAAAGTTTAATATATGGTTGTGCCCATCTAATCCTTCTTCCCCCACATCATCAGGAACCTCAGTCCTTACTTTCTCTTTTAAAGCAATGTCTATGCGCTTCATTGTCTCCATACGTCTACGAGGTAGACTCTGATCCCAACGTTGAATTTTTTCACAAATCCTTTGCTTTGAAGTATCATTAAGCTGATCAAATGTAACAACTGACTGTGAAAACAAGTTACAATGAATTTAGTCCACAACAATAAATTAATATTAATAAAAAACATATACAGATAAATACTAATAAATACTTACAGCTGAAAGAATTTCTTCATTGACAATATTAATAAAAAAGCATATACAAATAAATACTAATAAATACTTACAGATGAAAGAATTTCTTCATTGACAAATCTTTTATATGCTTGTTGTCGTGCACGACATAGCCTTGCATCTAAATCATATTGTATTTTGGCATTTTTCCTTTTCACTGCACTTGTAGATTTGACCGCCCATGTAGCATTTGCATCTCTTACTCGACCTCTTTGACGTGGAGGAATTGGTGGGAGATTGTGGGTGGTAGCCCGATGATGATTAAGGCCAGATAGCTTAGATCGACTCAAGTTCCCCGCACAACCACCAACAAGACAAGTGAACAATTGCTTGGTGCCTTTGATAGTTACCTCCCATTCATGTCTATTTTCCTCCATTTTCGTATTTCCTTATAAATGAATATGTAAACAATAGTGTTGTTAAAAACATCATAAAAGCACTTTAAAATAAAAATCAATATTCATATCTATTTTTTTGTGGTTACCATAACTATCAACTTTTATAAAATATAGGCCAAAATATTTACAGCATATCTACTACCTTCCCTCCAATACCCTTATTCTCACTCTCATTAAATACTTCACAATGTCCATGACAGTTCCCATTTCAAGAGAAGTTAGATATTGCACATATAAGATAATATACTACGACATTATAAGTAGGATCATCACAAATATATTCTCTGTTGAACAATGGACTTACTGTTAGTCAGCAACTAAGATGGATGCTTCACCAGTAGCTTATTTCACCATAGGGCAAGGAAATAAAAAATATATACCCTGAAATATTCATATAATATATTATAGAATTCTGTTATTTTTATACAAGTATTTATTAAACCAAGGGATCATTTTATCAGGGGTAAATATTGATTTTTAATTATAATATAAAATAATAATGTCTAACTACTCTTTCGGAATTACGAAAGGCATTAGGACATTATAATTCTATTTATTCATTTTCATTAAAACCTACCAAAGTTAAAAAAAATTGAAATATGTAAGACTAATTGAAAATAACACGTAAGGTGCAACTCATTGAAATCACAGAACCTAGAAACCCACGCCAGCAGTATGGATCATTTTCATTCTCGGAACGAACTGCCCAGGAGCATGGTATTGAGAAGTGCAATGAAAACCAACCGTGTCTACTCACAACGGGAGAAAACAAAAGAACCCCACTGTTCTCAATACAGGAAATTCAAGAGGAAATAAGAGGGTTGTGGGATATAGATACTCAGCTATAAGTAGAGTAAACATCAACCGGATCCAGATAGAAGCAACATTGAAAAGGAAATGGAAGCAAATAGAGGTAAGTGGGATCAAGTAATTGTTGATTTGAAGGACATCAAGAAGCTGTATTCAAAGCTCGAGAAAGAAAATGCGCGGGAACTGGAGATGCGAGCTCGAGTGAAAAGCTTAATATCGATCTGTAATATAATTTTGATCAGCTCCGGTGACTCTTCGTTAAAGAAGGTATGGATATTTCCATTTTTAGGCAACTGCACACTGACCTGATCATTCTGAAGGAAATTTATTTTATTTTATCTGAAGATGGCAGGCCTCAGATGCTATTCTCCTCTTAGGGTGTTTTATCCACAATTCTCTGTCATGTTTTCCAGTTTCAGCGTCAAATGTGTATGCCTGTGACCTCCAAAGACTGCGTTGATTTTTTGGGAGCTTGTAAATTGTAAGGGTAAAGATTGGCTAGTAATTTAATCCCCGGGAGGTACATACAATTTTTATAAATCGTGGGACCGATGAACCACTCCAGGAAGGAAGTCGGAAGAGATATGTTCCTATTTCAAGTAAGGTTATATTGTTCATTGTCTTAGGATGGCCTAGCAATACATACAATATTTATAAATCTTTATAAATGGACTGATATCTCTAACTATGAATCTAACACATGTACAAGAACTGAGCAGGAAGTCATATATTTTCATCACTGTTTTTTAAAATTTCCTGGAGTGAGAGTCTGTAATTAACGCACTCTCAAAAATCCGATTAAAATTTAAAATATGAACTTCCATGCATTGCGCAAGGGTAGAGCGTTACCAAAGTCGGTTCGCCGAAGGGATCACCAAAGTCTTTTACTTCGAAAGTTTGTTCGTCACAGGGATCCCCAAAGTCTGTTATTTCGCCGCTACTCTGGCTTGATCCTGTTCGATGGTTGCAGGGTCTGAATTGTTGGGATTAGTCCAGAATCTGATACATTATTGAGTTCGGTTGGTGTATTCAACATGGTTGGTGGGAGTTTATGAGCGATTGGTAAAGCTCATTAAGACCATAAACCGGAGGCGGGCAGGAACACCGGAGCTAGAGGCGGGCAGGAACGCATCGCCGGATTACGGTCGCGGTGAGGTCAAGCTCGGGCAGGAAGGCATCGCCGGAGTTGGGTGATGATGCATGAACATGGTATGCGGTGAGGTCAAATTCTTGTCAGGGGTGTAAGGACTATAGCATTAACTATGCTATAGTCGCACAAATAGGACTCGCCGAAAATCATTACCATTCTGAAACGCAATGTACATAAAAGAATTAAAGTGCTAAAAACTATGCTCTAAAAAAACATGTGTGTTCTGCATCACCCCTTTTCAAAATTGTGTCACTTTTTTGCTATCTCTACAAAACGGGGAACAGTATCAATTCCCGTTTCAAAGTTTACAATGTTAGATGATGATGTTCCTACATCATACTCCTAAGGAAATAAATTCCTCACAGGAGTTTCTATAGTGTTACTATACTTTCAAATCTTTGCCTCCATCATCCAAGTAGAATCTTCAACTAATTGATTCTTTCATTTGACTAAATGTTGATAATATTCCTTACCTCTAGTTCTTTTCATTAATTTTTACTTGAACACTACTTCAATATCTTTAGTAACTACTTTTGGCAGTTGGATCTCCCATCAACCAATCTGATTTTCATCACTAATAGTTGCATCATTCATAATGTTGTCTTCTCCGTTGAAATGATATAAATCATATAAATTTAAGATAGGTGAAATTCCAGTATCTTAAGGGAGTTCTATTTCATATGTATTTGAGGAAAATTTTCTCAATATTTTACAAGGACCAATTTTTCTCATTTTGAGCTTATTGTATGTTTCTGCTAGAAATCTCTCCTTTCTCAAGTGTACCATAACTAAGTCACCAATATGAAATTATTGTTGTCTCCTCTTCATGCCCACCCATTGTTTATATTCTTTTTTATTTTCCTGTAGTTATTGCTTCACCCTTTCTTGTAAATCTTGCATACTAATTGAGTTTCCTGTAATTATTGCTTCACTTCTAAATTCATGATTACCCAAATTTCACCTCTAGAATGTGTTTCATATAAAACTTAAAGTGGACTCATACTAGTACTTCAGATCCATGAATCATTATAAAAAAATTCATCTTAGGCGAGCACCTAATCCCATTATTAGGAATGATCACTTACCAAACTTCTTAGAATATTTCCCAAACTTTTATTTATGACAAAATGTTTGACCTTTAGTTTATGATGATATCACTAGCACAAATGGTGCCAAAATTCGATGACTATTTATTGGATATGTAACATATTGGCATTGGTTATCTAACACATTATAGCTTAGAAACTCATCATTGTCATTATGTTGAATAGTCAACACTTAAATGAATGTCATATATTCGATGGTATAGATGTCGATTATCCGACACAAAACATGGCTGAAATTTTCATTAAAAAAATAGACGCTTCAAAGTCGATTTTGCAACACTGTAATTCATCACATATTCGACAAATGAAACATTGGTAGGGAGGTGCACATCTATTGAATATTTGACAGATTTTGCGTTATGTTTCGTCACTCCATACTTGCGAAATTCTGACAATTTTCTTTCAGATATTCGACAATTAGTTAGTTTTAGTCTAATGGGAAAAATCGATGTTTTGGTATCATATAATCGACAAACTACCTAGATTATGCAATGGGAGTGTTATCTTGTTGTTTCTTCCTTTCGTTGGTATGGAGTGGCTTGTTCGACATTTCAATGTCAAATAATCAACGTTTCATTAAATTAGTTCGATGGGGTTTTGAGTATCAGATGCATTGTTCTGTCGCTATGGAGTACGTAGTCGGACGGTGTAGCATTAGATATTTGACTTATAACACTTTTTTTCTGGTGGGAGTGTCATATGTCTGATGCTTCATTTTGTCAGTTATGCGTTGAATATTAGACCCTTGTATTTTAGACGGGAGTATCATATGTATGACGCTTTGTTCCGTCATTTCTGTGTCAATCATCAGACGATTATCCTGACCGATAAGAGTCAAATATTTGAGGGCCAGCATGTTCCATTGAATATTCGATACTAGCCCGCGCATTAAAAAAAAGGGACGAATTTTTTATCTAAATCATTTTTACTTTTAGGCATTTAATTGCTTCAATCAATACAACAATATAAGCTCAATATTGTGGTTACTCTATGGAGGAGTTACTCTTATTATTATTATTCGTATTCGAGTTTTTCTCCATGCTCACATTTTTGTACAAGGTCTATACTCCTGTTTTTAAGAACCCCAAAAATGTCTCATTCAACTATGTATCAATAAGCATATATTGCCATTGATAGTTCTTAGTGTGATGAATATTATTTACTTATTGATATGGTTAAAAACCAATAAAACGAACAAGTTAAAACCCTTAATGCCCATGATCCTGACCTGTTTCAACAAGTAATGATAGATCCCACTAGACCTTCTGAAAGTGTAATGTTCTAGGAAAATATTTCCTTTATGATGCATGTTATAAATGATCTGATCTTGGCAACGGTGATCATGTGAAAAAATAAATAAATTGGAAGGGCTACAATTACCTTCCAAAAGTATAAAAGAAAAACATGTACCAATAAATATGTGAATGTCTATATATCGGAAAAGGTGATCAGGGAAATCTTGCCGAACTTCTTGTGGGGATTGCTCATTTATTTTCATCCACCATCCACAAGAATTTCAGACATAGTCAATGAACAACAGTGAAAATTATTTTATTTAGGTCTTGTATTAGGGCTCAAATATCACCAAATATAGTTCATCTATTAACCAAATAGAGGTATCTTAGCTTAGAAAATTTTTCATGGTGAGGATTATTCCCAAACTGCACTACATATTTATCACAAAATTTACCAGGAGAGTTTGCAACAAGGAGGGTCAAGTAGGCTTAGATAAATGCCTTAGCAATAACCTTTGTTAAACCCACGAAAACCTCAAATAAATCCTCTATGTCTCAAATCAGCTATAGTAAGGGATCAAAAGGGACTACTAAAATCATCCAATGAAGATTTCTAAACAGACCCAAAAAGGTATATCTAAAAATATTACACACTATCATAGTCACTCACTTCCAAATTAGTTTCAGGAGAGTCGAATAGGGCTTAAAACTCTCCCATGAATTGTCTTAGCCGGAAAAGTGTGACAAGAGGAAAAGAGCTAGTGTGAGCCTCACGAGTCACCAAATTTGGGATAGGATACCCATAAAATATGACATTGTCTTAATAAACACAACATAATAATAATGATGATGGATTGATCTAATATCACAAGAATTGTCAATGTAATAAGAGAAAGCACTTAAAAGAATCCCTAATTTTTCTTTCCCTAGTTTTCTCAACATGGTATTAGAGATAAGGTCATGTCTATAAGGGAAAAGTAGAAGGTCACTAGAGGCTATAAGATTGGAAAAGAATTCATTCCTCCTAGGCCAAGATCCTAGAGAAGGCTAGACTAAAATTTTGGACACGTTATCAAGGCATAGTCACCAGATTTAGAACTCAAGGAAATGAAGAAGTTATAGCACATTGTAGCTATGTTTTAAGGGTCCAAGATGCCTACTCTCAAGATATTAGAAATTTGAACCCATTGCAAAGTAGATCGAAATCATGTGCAATGTAATTATCCCCATTCTAAGTGTCAATTAATCTAAATTTTGTATATCAAAGTGTGATTTTTTATCTTTGCTTCAAAGAGGCTGAAGGCATAATTCATTAGCTCTAAGAAATTTGATACCTTTGGCAAGGTGAGTGAGCTTCTGGACATTGATTATAAGGATTTTTTTCACCATCTCATGAATTTGAATTTACAGTAATAACCTCATATTCGAAGTTCTAGGAATTTTTGTGGGCCTATTCTAGGTTGTGAATATTGATACAAGAAAACTCCCGAGACTTGATCACCTTATGGGCATACATCTAACATTGAAGACTTGATACTTAACCTTATAGCACTCAATGAAGGATTCGAGTAGTTCTTGGCATACTACTCTTGTTAAAGGTATGGACTCTTCATCTCAAAGAAGAGTGAGATTCATCTATATATCTGTACATAACTAAATCAATTTTAAAGGAATTGTCGAAGGGTGGATCTCATCTATAATCAAAGTAAATCTTGCAAAAATATATCCTTAGTGACATAGTTACCCTATATTCTTTGCAAGACCGATTTTGTGAAAAACGAGATACTGTGGCACAAGAGTGCAGTCACATCACCAAACATATATATATTTATTCTTTGAAGCATAGACACTCAAGAGAGTTGATCTACATTTCTTTAGTATATGATTAAGAAGTTTATTTATTGTGCAAAATTCTTCAGTACTTGTTATGAAGATTGTTTGAAATTTTTTCTCTAATTCAATTCTGGGTTCAAGAAGGCAATAGTAAGGCTCTGTGCTAAAGAAATAAGTTCTAAGGACACTTGTCAAAGGCACTTATCATATTGTTTATCTTTACCCTATTGACATTTTTCATCCTTGAGGAGTAGTCTTCTTTGTATGAATGAGAAACTTAATAAAAGATTTAGGATCAATATATCAATCCCAGGGGAATCTTAAGAACTAAATTTGGAACAATTTTTGTAACATCTTGAAGAAGGAAATCTAAATCAACCTAGACATTAGTATAATGTTATGAAATCGTGATTGAGATCAAATTGGAAAGGGTACAAAAAGGAAAAAAAAAAATGTAAAAATAAGGAAAAAATCAGTAAAAATTGGGAAAGCATTATCACCATTAAAAAATTACTAAAAAAATCATTTTCTCAACTTTTTTAATATTTAAAACATCCATGATTTTGATGATTTTTTTATCCATTTCTATGATTTTATTGAAACTTTTACGTTTTTATCATGATTTTTTTCCTTTTGAAAAAAATCTTGGCGATTTTTATGATTTAATCGTGTTTTTTTCATTTTGGAAAAAATCGTTGATTAAATTGCCATACGGAAAAATTGCAATTTTCATAACACTGCATCAATCAAGTGTTGAATTTAACCTTTGGCCATCCAATATGTCTTCATTCTACAAGGAGAGAAACAAGCTTGAAGGGACCTCCAACTACCAACAAAGGAAGAAGAGGCTTGATCTCATCCTCATTGAAAATGATGCCATGGATTATGTTCTAAGAAATGTTATAGAACTAGACAAGAAGGACACAGAGGCATGGAAGAAATATATCAAAGGTGAGATAAGAGCTCAAAGGATATTGGTGGTGTCAATAAAATATGCCATTATCCCTTTTCTGTCATAATTAAATGAGGTAAAGGAAATCTATGGGAGATTGAATGACATGTATTCATTGAGTACCTTAGGTCAAAAATATTTCACTAAGGAGTAGATTGTACAAAGCAAGAATTCCTTTTGAAGAAGGAATTGCATACCATCCTATGAATATGTCTCAACCAAGAGGTCAATTGCATGCTCTTGGTGAAACAATTACTGATGCAGAAATGACAACCTATGTTCTCAATGCAATTCCCTCAGAATGAAACTCATTTATGACCAACATACACTCAAGAAAGGAAGTAGTCAATGTGATGGAAGAATCCCAGATGAAGGAAAAAGAGGAAATTGATCATATTGGAAAGTCTCAAGCTTATGCAGCAAGTATGAAAACATTGGTCAAAGGAAAGTTAGGAAGATCTCATCATCCAAAGAAAGAAGGATAACTTTATCCTTTGTTTTGATAAGCATGATGGAAGGAGGGAAATTTAAGGACCGTTGGATCCTTGGGCTCTATAATACATAGAGATAGATTCATGGTATAATCATGGGACTGTGGATGTTGGAAAGACAAGAATTAGTAGCAACAAAATTCATGAATCTGATATAGCAGTCTTCTAGCATATAGAATTTCTAATTTTGTTTGTCCTAGTTTTCTCAACAATAAACGGATAGCCACCCACTGATCAAAATGGTTTATAACATATAGTATTTCAATAATTATATTTTAAAATTTAAATTTGAATATAGATTTAGAATATATATTATATAGAATTTATTTCAATCCTATCAAATGATATTTTTAATAGCAAGTTATTAGGCCACATTGTAAATAAACAAAGGATTTACATAGATTCTTTAACCAAATTCCTTTACTAAGGATGTTATGGGGATGAATATGGTATCCAATGGTGTCAATAATGTTTTGGATTTCTTTCAAAATGATTTTTATGACATGGATGTTAATGAGTGTTTCTAGCAATTTCTGTGCAAATAGAAAACCCACAACTTTGACCTAGACTGAAGGGCATGGAAAATTAGTTGTGTGTGATGCTATCATCACCAAGGAAGTTGTTAGAAAGGTTTTGAATACTATTGTTCTATTTTTTTTAAGATGAAAAACCTCAAGAACATAATTGGATCTGCACTAGCTAATGCAATGGGAGGCTTCAATGCTCAAACATCCAAAATTTTCTACTATATTTGTTTTAGATAATATATATATTGGTTGAATTTTATAATTTGTATTATTATAACAATATTGTAATATATATTAGTTGTCAATTCACAACATTTTATGATTATGATCAAAATTTAAGAACAAATGAGTGTAATGTCCATGGTGGGATGTATGAATTATCCTCCCCACATTTCCCACCAATGATGATAACCTTGAATGGGCTAGCACTAGTCTATCATCATCATCTCAAAATGACCCAATAGATGGAAATTTACCATGTTTATCATCATCACTTCACACTATCTCATAGATGATTACTTCTTCAGATTACATGCATGAATTTCTGGTAGGACATCCCCTCTACCTAGCGTATGATTGATTGTGAGAACAGGTGAACAAAGGACAATTTATAAGTGGGGGATCTTGTCAACAAAGATTCGCCAATTGTCCTTTATTCACTTGCTGTCACAATCAATCATAGGATAGGTAGAGGGGATGTCCTTCCATAAATTCATGCATATAATTTGTAGAAAAGGTCATCTATGATATGGTGTGAAGTGATGATAAAAGAAATTGTAAATTTTCATCTACCGGGTCATTTTGAAATGATGAGATAGACTAGTGCTAGCCCATTCATGGTTATAATCGTTGGCGGGAAATGTTGGGAAGACAATTCATACGTCCCGTCATGGAAATTGCACACATATGTACTTGAATTGTCATCATAATCACAAATTGTTGTGATTAGGCATTGAAGCAGGAGTAGCTAGCACCTAAATTAGTAGTGTGGTAGTGTATGGCAAAGTGGGATAGGGATACAAAGTAGTAGATAGTTGAATTATCATCCACATGGATCATGTAAATTCTTTGTTTAAAATAGGAATCTTTTTATATGCTCTTGGTGTTCCTAACAGGGTTAATTGAATTATACCACAAATTTACCAAGTATATGGTCTTCTACACCCTCCTTTTATTTGAGGTTAGTGAATAGGGATTATCAATCCTAGGTGGGATAGCACGTCCTTAGTTTCTATCATAACCCTTCATTTCTCTCTATCTATATGGACCAAAGTGATGATCTACTAACCTATCTGTGCTAGCCAAGATGGATCAATTATGAATTTGTGATGATTGTATTGGGCTATAAATCTATGAACGACCCATCACATTAATCTGTAACCAAAGCCATGGAAGGATCTAAATCTCAAGAAAGTGTCAAAGATTAATGAGAAATCAAGTTAATATTTAAACTAACTCTATACCCTAGATTTATCAACATGATAGAAGATCTAGGTTTTGAAGTGAAGGAAAAAAAGAAGATCAAATTGGAACCATCTCATCTCAAGAAGAGAGAATTCCCTAGTCTAAATTTGTGAAGGCGAGAAGAACAAAAATCCAGGCATAATTACTAGCCCTAATTGTAGAGATAAGGTCGATAGTATACACAAAAAGGAGCAAGGGGTTTTGGAGGGATATAAGCACTATTCTTAGCAATTGAATAGCTAGAATAACTTCTCTCCTTGGACCGAACATATCAAACAAGAAATCAAAGTTATAGGATTATTCTACAATCCCTATTCTTTGTGACATAACCTAAGACTTGCTCAAGAAGAGCGAGAGCTTAAGGACTCTAATCTTGATGGGCTAAAAGGCTATTTGATGAGCTCAAGAAATTTTAAGCATCTTGAAAAAGTAAGAGAAGATATGAGGTAATTTTACAAGATATGAAATATTCAAAATTCATCTATCAAGCCTTTGTTCTGGAAAACTTTTGAGTGATCATAGTCTCATGTTGAAAGGCATGTACATGAATCTCATTTGGAAGCCCTAAAATGTTTTCCATTGTCACATTTTAAAAGGAAGGTGAAAGCACTATTGAAAGAGGATACACTTGTGCATAAAACAGATCCAAGATCGATGGTATTGATGACCTCGTTTTGAGCTTAAGTCTTGTTGAAAGAATTCCAAAATCCATACTCTACACTTGTTCATCAAGACATTGAAATTACGATCACGTTGCTTTTTTAGATTGTCATATTTCAAGCATGGATCAATTCCCTGATTAGCCTCAAATAAAATGTGGGATAATTCCCTATTGGAAATCTAGGAGTAATTTCAATCTTATAAATAAACAAGTCTATATCTCCTCTTGTATAGGATATAAACACACTTCAAAAGGACATAAATTCAAGCATCGGTCATCTTGAAAAGGGAATCAAGCCTCCTATTATAATTCTAAGAAAAAGAGACCTTATATTGAATCTCTTAAAGGCACATCTATCTTAGATTCTATTGTAGCTCCTAGAGACAGCCTTTGGGTTGAAAGGAGACCAGTGCCTAAGACATATTGATGAGTGCTTCAAAGATATGTTGATATTTTCTATTACACTTAGTATTTAACATATTTGAGATGAAATTGACTTAGAACCTTAAGGGGAGAAATACAAAGTTGGATGCCAAATATAACTCACATAAGGATTAATATTTGGATCGAGCAGCCAACATCATATGCACATGCAATTTTAGGTCATTTGTAGTATATCAGATAGAAGAATAAAAGAAGAAAGAAAACCAAGGCACAAGGCTTAAACTTAATAATCGTGTTCATTGAAGTTCAACATGAAACATACGAAAAGGATGTTTAAATGAAGTGTTAAGATACATGGAGTGCATTTTAATGATAACAATTCATAATAGTTATAGGCATATTCAATTAGCATTAGACCTAGATGAACCCATAAATCCATAAAAACATATCCAACAACTGCTATTACATGTAATCTAATAAGAAAATGTAGGAATTCTGCAAATTATCTATAAATCCCGCTCTAAGACCTATGTACAAAATCTTATTGTACATTAACCTGATAGTGAAATATAACCAAAGAAAAATACTATAAATTAATTCTACTCACAATTTGCGGAAGCTTAAAGATTGAGAAAGATCGAGCTGAACACATATAACTAGAATAAGAAGAATCAATGCACAATACACAAGAAAATACATTGGGGAAACCCTCAACTAAAAACCCTACTATCTGTATTATCATACAAGGTGGAAATACATAAGAATTATACAAAGCCTTAGCTCTCATAGCTAGCCAACTCTCAATACAATCCTCACAGATGCTCATAGCCAATCCTGGCTTCTCACAAGCCTTCATCTTTTCCCTCCAAGCTCCTATTTCCTTGCGTTGTTCCTAGTGGATCATTCTCACCTCACCAAGTGGAACACTGCTCTAACACTATCAAAACTATGCAATCCTCCAAGGAACCTTACCTTGACTGTATGCATGAGTTTCCTTTACAGGAAAACACATGCAACTGATAGTACATTGTCCTTGAAATTTAGCTCAACTAGGTATTTCTCAGAATAGACATGCATGACTTTCTGATGAGGGAATCTTCAGTTATCTGGAGTACACTAGTTGAGTGCATGCATGCATCAACTGACTGATAACTCACAATTAGTTCCTCAAATAGTTTGGAACTAATTTAACTGGAATTAACTCAGTAAACTAAGTTAACTAATTACAACTCAAATATAACTCAATCTTATCTCCTTAATTTAAGGGATAGCTATTGCATGACTTCAGAAAGAATTCTAACTTGAATTTCTCCAACTGATTAATCCATAATGAATTAATTAATTATTTCAAAGCAGCTAGTGAGACTCAATTCAATCTTAATTCAAGGACAAATTAAAATTGGAATTTCTGGATTTTATTTGTATCATTTCTTGTTGCTATTTTCAACACTCCCTCTCAACAAAAAAGGAATTCAACTTGATCCCAATCATGAACCTTTGGAATGTTATGCATGCAAAACTTCTCTCCAGTGTTGTTGCTCCAACAACTTCATAAACAAAAAGAAACATCCAACCTTAATCAGTATGATGCATCTGTCATCAAAGTCTCTGACTGTTATTTCCTCTGTCAACTGAAAACTTTGCGCTTCTACTGACTCTACCTTTCTGCACTATTGTCAAACCTTCTCTGTGCTCTTCAATATCTGACTACTCTAGCCTCTGTCACTTTGATCTCTGACTGCATCAATCCCACTGATTCCTCCTACTACTATGTACTTTGGGCTCCTGTAGCAAGGTACAACCCATGAGATAAAACCTCTCAATGGACGCTGCCCAATTTCAACTTTCTTGGTACCATCACTTCACATCGCCCCACCTCACACCTGGAGGTAAGGCTGCATGTGATCTCTCTGCCCACTTGGATTGAAATTCCCCCCTAATGGAGGTATTTGCATGAGTGGATCTCTTCACTCGGTCTCCTCTCTTCTTCTCCAATTGTAGCTCCTCCACAATTGTCTGAGACTTCTTTTGGGGTTGTATATTGAGAGGTAATTTACTCTCCCTCTCAACCGCCAAGTCTCTAACATTTTCCTTGCTCCTCAAGGCTTTCCATGCATCTTGAACCTCAAGAGCATACAGGTTCTTAACTTTTGAACCAATCTGTTTCACCTGTCTCGTGGTGATGTGTCTAAGGAAAACCTTTCCCTTACTGAAGACAAGATCATAGCCTTTGTCCTCCAACATCGCAACTGATATCAAGTTCTTCTTCAGTCCAGGCACATACTTCACATCTGTCAGGGTGATAGGAGGTCCATGCTCCCTCTGGAAAGTAACCATGCCCACTATTGGAACACTATACTTTCCATCGTCACCCATCTCTATGTGCATCTTGAGGTCTTTCTCCTCCAAGGCACTAAATAAACTTTTATCGCCGATCATGTGGAATGAGACTCCACTGTCAAGATACCAAACACAACCCATCATTGATGACACCATGCTTGCAATGAGGGTAAAGTCCATTTCGAACTGAGAGGCTAATGCCTCACTTTCCAATCCTTCCGAGGATCCCTTCTTGGACTTCTTCGATGGGCAATTAGTTGCATAATGTCCCATCTCATGAAAATTAAATCATCTCACTTTAGACTTGTCACCCTTCTTCCCTCCATGAGAAGAATTTGATTTGGAATTGGAAGCCTTCCCCTTCCCTTTCCTTGCCTTACTCGCTAAAGCCAAATTTTCTTCATCACCATCCTTGGATGAAGAACCATCTCGTGTGCTCCTCCTGATCTCCTCCTACATTAGATTTGACCACAATCATTCCCAATCCGACAGTTTTCCCTTCCATTCATAGAGTCCTAGTAGTTATTCCAACTCTTTGGAAGGCCAAGTAGAGCAAGGCTTACCATATCATCATCGGCAGTAGTTATTCCCACACTGGCAAGCTCATCTCTGTAGGTGGTGAGCTTGTTCATATATGTGGAAATAGTATCACCCTTATCCATCTTGATTCTTCAAAGCTTATCCTTGAGCACCAATCTCCTCTAGTTGCTACTATTCTGGTAGAGGTCCTTCAATGTATTCCACAATGAATATGGAGTATCCTTCCCATGCAGACTCGAGGCAATATGGTCTCAAACTTCCTCAAGGATGATTTGTCTCGCCTTTGCCACACACTGCTTTCACTCAGCCAACTCTTGTGCATTAGTTGAAGCTAGTTTTGGGATTCCTTGATCAATGAAATCCTTCAAGCCATTGTCTTCTAATATAGCCTCCATGTGATCTTTCCATGTTATTTAATTCGAGCTACCTTCCAAGGCATTCTCGAGTCTCAAGCCATAGAACGCCATTGGCCAACCTTGAAGTATGATATGAATTCGATTTGCACTTGCAAGTCTGAACTTCAAGCTTCGAATTATCTTCTCTGTATAATGTTTACAGCTCCAATAAAATAGGCTCTGATAACATGTAGAAATTCTACAAATTCTTTACAAATCTCTCTCTGAGACCTATGTAGAAAATATAATTGTAGATTAACCTAGTGATGCAATATAACCAAAGAAAAATACTATAACCTACTTCTACTCACAATTTGCGTAAGCTTAAAATCTTAGCAAGATCTAGTTGAACACATATAACCAGAAGAAGAAGAAGAATCAATGCACAATACGCATGAGAATACTTTGGGGAAAGCCAAAGCTAAAAAACCCACTATCTGTATTATCATACAAGGTGGAAATTCAATAAGAATTATAAAAAGCCTTAGCTCTCATAGCTAGCGAGCTCTCAGTACAATCCTCACAGATGCTCACAGATAATCTTGGCTTCTTACAATCCTTCCTCTCTGCCCTCCAAGCTCCTATTTCCTCGCACTTTTCCTAGTGGATCATTCTCGCCTCACCAAGTGGAACACTACTCTAACACACTATCAGAACTGCACAATCCTCGAAGAAACCTTACCTTGACTGCATGCATGAGTTTCCTTTATAGCAAAACACATGCAACTAATATTACACTATCCTTGACATTTAGCTCAACTGGGTCTTTCCAGGAATAGACATGCATGAGTTTCTGATGAGGGAATCTTCAATTATCTAGAGTACACTCGTTGAGTGCAAACATGCATCAACTGACTGATAACTCACAATTAGTTCCTCAAATAGTTTGGAACTAATTTAACTGGACTTAACTCAGTAAACTAAGTTAACTAATTACAATTCAAATATAACTCAATCTTATCTCCTTAACTCAAGGCTTCCCTCCTTAATTTAAGGGATAACTCTTGCATGACTTCAGAAAGACTTCTAACTTGAATTTCTCCAACTAATTACTCCATAATGAATTAATTAATTATTTCCAAGCAGCAAGTGAGACTAAATTTGATTTTAATTCACAATTTTAATTGAAGGACAAATTAAAATTGGAATTTCTGGATTCTATTTTTATCATTTCTTCTTGTTATTTTCAACAGAAGAGTGTGAACATGTGGAACAAACACAAGAAGGAATACATACTTCACATTTGTATGAGCTAGAATTGCCAAAAACTTTCATTAATCTTCCATAGAGCATACATTTCATTGAAAACTCGCAGAACTTCTCTCTTGGAAAACCCAAAATTCTAAACCCCTCATTCTGTATCATAAATTATTTTTATAGGGCCTTAGAGAGAGAGCCCATTACAAAATATTCTTTCTTGATTTAGCAGTGAATCATCATAACAAAATATCAACGTGCTCAGTGGCATAACTATACTAACTAGATTTTAACTAGCTGACATTGTTTCTTCTAGAATGAAATATTTACGTAAAACAGAAAATCAAAGTGTCACTATTGACAAAATCAACAGTAGCGTTATTCATGATAAATAGGTTATTTACATAGCATAATTGGGTTGATGATTTGGAGCACAGGAGGGTCGACAAACTATTCACACCTCTTCCATAGTGGTGGAGATGGAAGAGGAGTGGGAAAGAATTGTTGATATACAATCTTTAGATTCATGACCCCTGTATAGTCCAACCTAGGGTGGAACAAGGTTGTTATCAACCCTAACAAATGAAACTCCTTTCTAAGATAGTTAACCACTATTCTACCTTTAAGGGTGGTAGTCTCCGCATGAGAAGAATCTTCATTTCTCTTGGCGTCCACTAACATCTTATTGTATTGTGTCCATGAGATTAGCATTCCCACAAGATCCCAACAGCTAGAAAACCCTGCCTTGACTCTCTCATCAAACTCAACATTGAAAGTAGCCACATATTTCTGTACCACCCCTAAGTGTTCCTTAGCTTTGACTTTTGCCTCCTCCTTCTGAACAACGTTAGAGATCTCTGTGATAGAAGATACTTTATCTACTGTATCTATTGGCCTCAACTCACTGAGTGGCCTTTCATTCACAAACTGGATGAACTTCTTGCCAATATGGGAGTTCTTTTTACCATCTTCTTTGGAAGCTAGGATGTAAAACTCATAATCATTGATTACAATCTTGTATTCATCCATCATAGTTATGTACTCCCAGTTTCATTTCATTTTTGCTATGATTTCATCCCAAACAAGTTGCTTGGCCTGCAAGAGAGACATGTTTCCTTTCATCTTGCATTTTAACTCAGCGAACTCCTTGTTTGCTTCCTGTAGTTTCTTACTGATCAGATATGCATTGGTCCAGGCTGTCTCAAGTTTTTTTTTGCTTTATGTGCTAAGTTTCTCTAGGGTAGTACCCAAAGCCTTTTGCACCTTCTTAAGCTCCCCTTTCGAAAGTTGGAGTTTGGTGAGGGTCTTCATGAGCTATTCTGTGATATTTTTGGGGCTTTTAGGCATTAGAAATGAACAAATGTGTGTGTCTATCCTCAGTTGAAGTTCCACTGGCTACTTCTTGAGGGCTACTATCTTATTGTTTCTTTCTATCAGTTCTTTGGCTAGGATTTCCTTCACTTCTTCCACCTATGCAAGTTCCTTAGATTTCACATGCTCACTACCTGGAATCCTCAATTTTCACCTTAACTCTTGTACTTTTTCTTGTGAACTTTAGAGAAGGGCTTAGAATGCAACTTTGTCTTCATGATTTACCCCCAACTTCACAATCAACTCTTTGAAGCTCTCATTCTGTATGTGTAGAGCTTTGGAGTTATGTCTCTCATATTTTAACCTTGTTATGGCCTTCTCTAGCATCTTCTCGGCCTTATTCATGGTCATTGCATTTTTATTGAGCTCACTATACAAAATTTCACCGACTTGCCTGTGGAATTTGATCTTATCTGGCAAAGGGACACTTGTCGATTCTAATGAAATGCCTATGGCCTTGAATTGAGAGCCCGAACGCAATAACTATGCTAGTGGGTGTTGCAATGAGAACTTCATTTGATTTCTCTCTAAGTCCATTACATACAGAAGTTTTCTCTGATATGGGACTAAATGACATGCCATTTTTGTTGCATCTCTTCCCTTACCTTCATGTTTATTTCTTCAATGGAATTACCTATAGACCAGCTTGGCTCAGTAGTAGTTGCACTTGTTTTTGAACTTAAAATATCTACCTCTGAAGAGGATGAGGTAGCAGTTTGTAATGGGTCTTCCAAAGTCACCTAGAAGCCTGGTTGAGCTAGTATTGTCTCTTCTAACACGCTCTCAAATTCTTCTTCCTCTATCTATTGGGTCTTTGTCTTTTTTCTAGGGTGTACATCTTCCATCTCGACATATTTAGTTTGGTCAAAGGTCCATTTTGGTGCCTTGTCCTTTGATGCTGGAGTTTCAATCTCCATGTCTGTGTTAATAGGCCATGAATCAAAGTTAGCTTTCCATTCAATCTTAGGCCTATCCTCATGTTCATAAGTTGAATCCTTTATTCTCTCCCTTCTCTTGGAGATGACACGATGATGATCATAATGTTATACCTTCCCTAGATAAAAATTCATATGTTTGAGTAATTCCTCAACTTCCCTCTGGGCCTGCCTAGAATTGACAATAAAACGTCCCATAGGCTTGCCCAACTTAAACATATATCCCTTCTTAGTAGGGAAAAAATCAACTTGGTATACATTAAGGCTCTTCCTGATTAATTCCAGAGAAAAAACACTCATGGGCATAAACACAGGCAAGCTGTAAAGAGGAAGCTCCCACCCATAGATCCTAATTTCTGTGAAATCCCCAAATAGGTTCCAGTACCTCACCCTGGTATCCTTGCTAATTTGGAGGATTTATTTTTGCTGAGTGATAATTCTACTAGGGGAAACACCATAAATGATTTTACAGGAAATGGTGATATAAGAGGATATAAATTGGGAATACCCCTCAGCATCTGGTCTCTTCCTAGTAACAATGGCCCTGTCGAAAACAGACTTCCTTCGTTTGTTGGAAGCCACCAAACTAAGACCTAGGAACTCGAACTCATCCACATGATTGTACACAAATAAGAAAAACAATAGGGAATAATATATGAAATAGGAGGTGGCGGGGAAATGGTGCAGCTCGAATCTTATGGCCTCGATCAGATAAGAAAGGATGTCGAACAAATGGCCAAGCTGCATCATTTTCCTTACAAAACCTACAAAGGCTTTATTAGCTATATTAGTATCGTTATCCCCAAACAGATGAGAAATTGGGGACAAGATCAGTTGAATAGGCCCTAAAAATAGGGTTATAAGGAAACTGTCAGCAATAGGTAGAGACTGTAGGCCAGGGCCCAAGAGAATTTGCAGAAAGGATTTATGCTCATCAGCTAGAAGGGTAGTGAAATTGTAGACTAATTTAGTTTCTGTAAATTGTTGGTGTTCAGAGGATCTTGGGTAAATTAGGTATTTTTGAATTAACTATGGGGTCACCTCAAGGATTTTGTCCCCGGTTGAGGAGATAAAATAGTTATTCTCTTCTATGTAGGTGGTTATTGACTAGGAGACAAACTCAGGTAAATAGCCTAATGAGTGTGCGCTTTGGTAGTATAGGCCTGAGACAACCACCAGAAATGTGCCTTCTCCTCTAACGTGGTTACCATATAAGTTGAATCAAAGGTCTACGAGGTGGTAGGCATGAGAGGAGTTACAAATTTGTGCCTTCATATCCATGAGATGCCCGAAACTGGAGGAGGTTTTAACTTCAGAGGCTTTAGAGCGATTAGGGGTTTTTTTCTTCATCTTCCAATGAATATTCAAGTAAATTGCAGGTGAAAGGGATTGATTAGTTACCTAATTGTCTAGGAGATAGCTAAAAATGGTGTTGGAGAGAGGAATCCAGACTCGTTGAGTGAACAGATAACATTTACATAATAGACAAAAGGAAGGAGGCATTTTCACTTGGAAGCAATACAAAATGTTTAAAAATTTGAGGTGGGAAGGGTTTTTATAGGCGAAGAGAGGAAAACAATCATATGACATTGGATGATGTTACGGGAGGAAACATGGTACAAGGGGATTGGGTGGTGAGAGATGACAGGTGGATGAGAGCAGGACGGGGGCGAAGATGTTACCGTTTAATTTTTGAGTTCCTCACTCACTTGAATTCACGCCGACGGACTGACCATCGTGGCAGGAGGCTGGATCCATCAGTTACCCCCTAGAATCAATCTGGGTCATTTGATGAGCAGGCCCACTAGGTTGACTTGTCAACTCTAGGGGGTAGCATTGGCCTCTCACCTGCGTAGGTTACCCCCTAGAAATGCTTATGGGGTTGATCAGGTAGAGATGGATGGTGATTTACCCCTAACTTGCTTGGACTTTAACCAAAAAGGGAGTTCCTATTCAAAGCTCCTCCTTTATCCTGTTGTGCTTAAATTGTAGGGGCTCCATAAGTGCTGGTTTTAAACTTAAATTCTTCTTCGATGGCTCTAGGGCTTGATAGTTGCCCCCATCAATGATTTAATTGATTTTTTAGTTAGGTGTCTTGAATTTTTCTTCTCAAAATTTTTACATAAGTGATAAAGGGAAACAATGTTGACTCCAAATGGGGATAGTGCATTGTTTATAATGCATTCATAACTTGTATATTAGTGTCTTACTCACTGGGTATGAAGTCATTTTATTTAAACCTCCATAAAATAAAAACAATAATAAGAACCATAAAAAAAATGTTGGTATTTACAATGGCTCACTGGTATTTATAGTGGATGAGAATGGATTTCTTCAGTGCTAAAAGTAAGTCTTGAGAAACTTCCCATTCACTGGTAGGTCAAAGCACTTCACAATCTAAATTTTCCAACAAGAAGGTATCATTAGCTTTTTCTTTAGCAATCTTGAAAGATCCAAACCACATAGTGTCAAACTTGCCATGTTTTCCTTTATATTCCCTTCTATCATCCCATATGAGTATAAATATACTGGATGGAGACACATGTCTCTTTCCTTTCTATCCAACAAGGACTTAATTTTTGTATGATAACTAATCAAATTCTAGTTCACATGTTCTCTGCTCTCTTGAAGCTCTACCAACTAATTTATCCTTCTAGTCATAGCATTTGGTTCCTCCTCAACATCTTGTAAGATTTTAGCTACTAGCATAGCTAAATGCATGGGGACGATTGCAGCCTTCCCATAAACCAACTCAAAAGGGGACTTCCCAGTGGACCTCTTGGTGGTAACCCTATTGGACCATAGAGAAAATTTCAGTTGTGAATCCTAGTTCTTCTGATTTTCCGATATTGTCTTCTTTAGAATCCTTACCAAGGTTTTATTTGAAGATTCAACCAATACATTTCCTTGTGGATAATAGGTGGTATAATGGCCTACCTTAGTGTTGTATTTTTGGAAAAAATATAATTGAACACCTGAGCATTATCTGTGACAGTCTTCTTGGGGCAACCAAATCTCACAAGGATGTTTTCCTCCACAAACTTAATGACTATAGCATCAGTTTCATTTCTAGTTGGGGCCACTTCTACCCACTTAGTGAAGTAGTCAGTAGGTGTGAGAATCTGTTTTTAATGACCACTGGAAGGTGGGTGTATTTCCATAATGAAGTCCAAACATCACTGCCTGAAAGGTTCTTCAATGAAAACAGGAATTAAAGGAAGAGGTACTAACTTATATTTTTCTGCAAACCTTTGGTACTTCTCATAGGCCCGAGCATAGGTATGTACCTCGCTAAACAACCTAGGGCAATAAAATCATTCCTTGAGGATTTTGTGGGTTATAGCTATCCAATTTTAATGTCCTCCATAGTCACAATTATGGAATTCATCAATTACTTTGTGGATTTCTTCTTCAACTAAACATAGAATTAAAATCCCCATTGGATCCTTCCAATACAATTGGTCATTTGAGATAACTAATTTCTAGGCTTGTGGCCTTAGAACCAAGTACTTATGTTATGAAGCTAGCTCACAAAAAGATAGAAAAGATGGATCAATGCCTTATAATTCAACCTCTTTGAGGGGGCAACCTCCTTTACATTACACAAATGAACAATACTTGGATGATACAAATGACAAGACCTCCTTTCTATATATAGGAGTCTAAGTGGTCATAATATAATTAGAGGCGACATAACAATAATAATGTAAGGGCATAATAATAACAATAGTGGGCTTCTATGGGGCACAATAATAACAATATGGGGACTACATGGGCACAACGATATAATAAGGGGGTTGTAATAATAATAGTAAGGGGTAACACTAGTAGTATAGGGACCTAACATGCCCCTCTCCTTCAAAAAGTGTTGTCCTCAATGCTTGAGTAGTTCTTGATGCTTTTGTATAAATTCTTGTCCTCCCATGCGGAATATTGAGTGGGTAAGTTCTTCCACTTGATGAGATACTCTGAAATTGATATATTTTGTAGCTATCAATTTCTTAGTTCTATGACTGCTTCAAGTTCCAATATGATTTTTACTTCCTTGTCAAGTTCTCGTAATACTATTTAAATTGGGATCTTCTACAACTTTTGAATGATTTCCCACTCCTTTGGGCATATGGATATCTGTAAGGCCTCATGTTTGGAGGAACAGTTCCTGGAATCAAATGAATAGCATGATCGTGATACGAATAGGTGGGATGCCTTTGGGAGTCTCAAATACCTTGGAATGATTGTTCAAAACATTTTGGAGATTTGGAGAAATACATGATTTCGATGTGGGATCCTCTAGTGAAGATAATTGTGTAATTATGCCCCATTGTTCTTTATTTAAAAGCTTTTCCGTGCTATTAGAGTTTATTATATTTCCTGGTTTCCATTTGATAGCCCTCAATTCAACTTCCTTTCCTTCCCAAAAAATTTCAAGAAAAGTTTTTGAAAATTAAAAGCTACCGTACCCAAAGATTGTAGCCATTGGACTCCTAGTAAAACATTAGCACCACCCACTGGAATGGAAAGAATTGGGCTATTCAATACATATTTTCCCATGGATAGCTTGGTATTATGGCACTTTCCAAAGCAATTTATGGTTCCTCCACTTGCAACCATCACTTGACATTCTAGTGCTAGATATAGGAATCAATTCAATTCCTTGGTTATCTTACAATGAATAAAATTATGGGTACTGCCTAAATTAATCAGCACTATTAACTTTTTCTTCTTGATATGTCCTTCTATCTTGATAGTTTGAGGAGTGGTAATTTCTTCCAATGCATTACAAGATATGGTCGAATTCATTTCTTGAGGCTTGATGTGATCTTTCACTTCTTGAACATTTTTATTTTTGATATGTCCTTCTATATTGATAGTTTGAGATGTGGTAATTCTGGCCAATGCATTACAAGGTATGGTCGAATTCATTTTTTATTTCTCGATGTGATCTTTTACTTCTTGAACCTTTTTCTTCTTGATATGTCCTTCTATCTTGAGAGTTTGAGGAGTGGTAATTCTTTCCAATGCTTTAGAATATATGGTCAAATTCATTTCTTCTTCCTATGGGGTGGGTTCCTGGTATATATCATCTTCTTTTGATGTTTCTTGATCCTTTTCTTCCTCCTCTTCATAATCTATGTAAAATAATTACTTCTCCGCACACTTATGACCTTTAGTGTATTTGATATCACAATTGTAACAAAGCCCTTTTTCTCTTTTTTCTTCCAATTGTTGTGGTGTAAACTTTGCAGGGTGTGGAAGGCTAGGAGAAAAACCAATTCCATAATTATAGTCATGAGTGGTGGGATTCCTTGTTTCCATAATTTCACTTTTAATTTTTCTTGCCAACCTAAATGCCTTCTCTAATGAATCAGGTTCCCAAAGATGAACCTTGTGTTGAATGTTATCCTTTAAAGTCCATATGAAGACATCAACCATTTTCTTCTCTGGAATATCATTTACCCTTATATTCAATTTGTGGAAGTCCTCAATGTGCTCTACCATTGAACCATTTTGTTTGATATTTATCAATTGGCTAAAGAAGGTTTTTCTCTTTGTATCCTCATAATGTGCTATCATTTCCTCCATGAAAATTGACCACGTGACAAGTGGTTTATGAGAACAAAGCCCTTTACACCATAAAAATTGATTTGATTCTAAATAATTAGATGCAATACGTACTTTTTGTAATAGTGGTACACCATGTGGATCAAAATATTTCTCCATCTGTAATATTCGATTTACCAGATCCTTGCCATCAAACTTCCTCATCTCGCTTTTTCTTGATTTTAGGAGCTCGATCTTGAAACGAAGGTAACTCTGTACTTTTGGATATTTAAGTTCTAAAATTTCAGTTTGTAATAGCCCTCTAAGTCCTTTTTCTAACTCCTCAAGTCTTATCGCAATTGGATTCTTGAAGAAATATTTATTCCCAATATTTCGCGATGACTTAATTATAGACTAGTTCAGTAGTGTGAAATTCTACGACGTTCCACATGTCACTATTTCAACCTTAGGTTCTAACAATTATACCCAAACAAAATATAGTCTTTTTTTTGTAACTTCTTACGAAATTTCAATATGGTGCTCAGAGAGAAAGTTATGATGACCTTCCCAAGGTCACATGTTTAGGATGTAATTTGGGAGTCTGCAAAAACCCTAAATTCCTTAGATCGTATGTCTAAAAATATAGCAAGACAAGATCTGAAATTTGGACCCAAGGTTTAGACCGATTTCTTCTCAAATGGGTTTTATTTTAGGTTCTGAAACTTTGTAGCGAAAAAAGTTATAGCGAAAATTCCACAATGACCTGTTTTCGATGAAATTCTGGAGCTTGCAAAAACCCTAACTTCCTTAGATCATATATTCTAATATAGCGAGACAAGATCATAAATTCAAACCCAAGGTTTGGTGAGATTTCTTCTCAAATGGGTTTTTTTGTTTTTTTTTTGTTTTTTTTTGTTTTTTGTTTTTTTTGTTTTTTGTTTTTTGTTTTTGTTTTTGTTTTTGTTTTTTTTTTTTTTTTTTTTTTTTTTTTTAAAACTCTCATATAAAAAAAGTTATAGAGAAAAATGCCCACGATTACCTGTTGGAGCAGCGAAAGCCCAATAATCAAAGCCTCTGATAAAATTAATGAAAACTAGCTCAACCAAAAAGATAAAGAGATAGATAAATGCTTAGAATTCAAGCCTCTTACGAGGGGGAAACCTCCTTACATTACATCAAAATGAACAAATCCTTGAATGAACAAATGAAGACCTCCTTTCCATATATAGGAGTCTAAGGGGCCATAATATAATCAGAGCCAACATAACAATAATAATGTAAGGACACAATAATAATAATAGTGGGCTTCTATGGGAAACAATAATAACAATATGGGGACTACATGGGCACAAAAATATAATAAGGGGGTTGTACTAATAACAATAAGGGGTTACACTAGTAATATAGGGACCTAACAACTTAACTTTGTCAAAATTTATTGCGCACATTAGAAAAATAGATAATGGGCAATATGTTTATATGAGTGGGACACAATTTATTTCATCTAGTTTTTCTGAGCTAAGGTTTCAATCCATTGTTGTTGCTCCAATTTTTCACTTTCTCCATCTTTTCCATCCAGTAAGTTTATGTCCAATGCTTGGAAATTTGCTTCAGACAAAATTTTAGCTAACCCCTACCCCTTGAACACCTTGGTAGGTTTGACATCCATATCATACTCTTGTATTTTAGTAATCCATTTTCCTCTTATTCCCTCACTATCACCTTACACTAGGATATATTTCATAGCAATTACAGGAACATAAGAAGGGATATTTGATTGCAAGACATAGATTCTAAAAGCCTTTGAGCTTTGAACAAGGCATAGGCATGTTTCTCTGAAATATTATATTTTAGCTCAACATCTCTTAGCACTTGACTGAAAATGCAACTGGTTACTCGTGCCCTTCATTATTCATTTTTAATAAGATAGTGACCATTGTGTGAGGGGAAGCAAAAGAAAAAATGAAAATGGGTTTTAAATAATCTGGGATGACTAATATAGGAGCTTCTATGAAAGCCTTTTTGATTCTAGAAAATGATTCCCTAACTTCTAAAGTCCACTTCAATTCCTTATCCTTCTTCAACATCTATGTAATTTCTTTTACTATCTCAGCATAATTTGGTATGAACCTCCTTAAATTTTGATTAAGCCCAAGAAAGCATGGATTTATTTCCTATTTCTTGGTAATGGGATGTCATTGATGGCTTCCACCCTCTTGGGATCAATCGTCAGCCCCTCCTTTGCCACAATGTGCCATAGTAGTTTTCCCTCTCTTAGAGCGAACTGAGATTCCTTGGGATTTAAAGATAGGCCATACTTTCTAAATTTCTCAAAAG
Source organism: Pinus taeda (assembly GCA_000404065.3). Lineage (NCBI taxonomy): Eukaryota > Viridiplantae > Streptophyta > Pinopsida > Pinales > Pinaceae > Pinus > Pinus taeda. The sequence goes on from APFE030993945.1 coordinate 77,139, forward strand.
TGAGCCTTAGATGTTAAATGTGTTCCTCATTTGTTTTTTAAAAAACATCATGTCATCTAGACAAATGACCGCAAATTCGTCCTTCTTTCCCACAAATTCTATATCCATGGCTCTCTGAAAAGTGGTTCCTGCATTTATGAGGCCAAAGGGCATTCTCACATACATGAACGTTCCCCAAGGCATGGTGAAAGTAGTTGTCTTCTGATCTTCAGGGTGGAAAACCACTTGATTGTATCCAAAAACTCCATCCATCATAAACATTCAGGCAAACCTACCACCTTTTGTAGAATGTAGCCCATTTTAGGCAGTTGGTAATTGTCTTTTAATGAAGCCTTGTTTAGATTCCTAAAGTCAATACATAACCTTATTTCCTCATTCTTCTTTCTGACAGGGATGTAATTTTCCACCCAGTCTAAATGACTCAAAGGTATAATGATTTTGTCCTATAGCAACTTCATTACCTCTTTTTCAATTGATGGGAGTAATAGAGGATTAATTTTCCTGATCTTATGTTTATATGGTTTCACGCCGCCTTTTAAATGTATCTTATATTGAATGATAGTAGTATCAAATATTTTTAGGTCATGATAATACCAAGAAAACACATCCATATAATGTTTAAAAAGGTTCAGATACTTTTTCTTTTACTCATCAGGAACTCCTTTTGCCAATTTTATCACCCTGGGGTTTTGTTCTATACCAATATTGCAATCTTCTACATGTTCTTCTAGCTCTTGCTCAATAGGTTTGGCTGCCACATCATTTGGGTTAAACTACCTTTATAATGGGACCAATACCTTAGGGATGTTGTTTCCCTTTAATTGTAAAATATTTTGTCCAACAAGAATTTATCCCCAGCTAACTTCTTGTTCATATATTACTTCCTCATCCCCCTAGTCAATCATTGATTTCGAAAGCTCTCCAATAACCTCCATGAAAGGTTTAATTTGTTCCTAATCTTAAAACACTTGCTAATGTTTGACATTGTCTGGCATTGAAGGTCTATACCTGACCTCAACTTAATATCTAATCAATGGGTGTTTAGGAGGCTTGAAGTTACTAGCGGCTACAGCCAAGGAGTCATCCATCTTATTTCTATCTCTCGGTAGAAATTGGATATTAAAGGCTAAGTAGAAATCATCAATCATATCCAATACCTCATTTTTGTAGGCCTTCAATCTGGGATGTTTGGCTTGGAATTGATTTCTAATTTTCTTCACCACAAACTTTGAGTCTCCAAACACTATCAAGCACCCAATGTTGAGATTCCTTGCAGCTTGCAGTCCTAACAGAAAAGCTTCATACTCATCAACATTATTAGTGGCTTCAAACTCTAGTTTGAATTAAAGAGGAATTAGGATGCCTTCTAGAGACACCAACAACACACCTACCCCATTTTCTTCCCTGGAATAACCACCATCAAAGTATAGCTTCCATAATTTATCACACTCCAATGATTGTTTGTTTAGTTAGACAGAACACTCCACCTATGTTTCATCCAGGATTAGATCATTTTCCTCTAACAACAAACAGGAGAAATGTTTCTCTTTACCATACACGTGGGCATTATTTGAAGATTCAACGCTTGTAACTATCTTTATGAATCTCGATTCTCTATACAATCTTCTTTCTTCTCCACCGAACATAAGGATGGTAGCATATGTTAAATCTAGATTGATAGATCCTCTAATATTAGAACCCCATGACATGTACAAGAGCATGCCAAACCTTGCAGGGATGCTAGCAACCACAATATCCCTGAAAACACTTTTCACAGGAAACTGGGCCAAATTGACCACCAAGTCTTTAATCATTCTCGGGAATTTTGCTTTCTTAGAGTCAAAAGAGTACAGGTCTTTATATAGTTTTTCTATCTGCAGCGCCAACTGCTCCATGACACTCAATGGCATCATATTGTGAGAAGCTCTTGAGTCAAGCATACAATTATGTAAAAGAAGTTCATGAATCAACAAGGTAACATAGGAAGGGGCAATGGAAGAGTCTTGCTCCTCAAGATGAGGTCCAAATACAACCATGACCCTTTCTTCTTGAAGCTTTAGGCTATCTTGCTGATCTAGGTGGATATTGGTGGAATTAGGGGATTTTTGAGGTCCAAAATGGGCCTCCTAAGGAAATTATAAAATAATAGTGGAAATAATAAAATAATATTAGATGACATCATCAAAATTTAGAGGGAAAAAGGTTGAAAAACTATTTTTCAACTCGTATTTTCAACTTATATCCCAATGGGTTTACTTAAATTTTGAGCGGAAACACTCGTTGGATGTATAATTTGATTCCTCATCCAAGGGGTACCCATTTTTCATGCTTTAGATCGACCTTGCTACATGAAAATGAGAAATACATGAAAAAACGTGACTCAATCACGTTTTTTCATGCATTTATCATTTTTCATGTAGCATGGCTCATTGAAAGTATGTAACATGGGTACTCTTTGCATGAGGAATTAAATTTTGCATCCAACGAGTACTCCCATTCAAAATTTGAGTAAAACTTTTGGGAGATAAGTTGAAAATACGAGTTGAAAAAGTAGTTTTATCATGTTATTATTTTTTAATCTTTTTACTTTTTACTCCAAAAATGGTGAATCATCCCCCGTGGTTGGCATCATCATCTTGAATCCCATTGCTTCTATTAAGTTTATTTTCATTGTACATTTTTCTTAGGAGGCCCTTTTTAGACCTCAAAAGTCCCTTAATGCCACCCTCGTATTCCCTTTGTACCCCAACACTCTCTCTTTCAGTTTTTCAATTTCCTTAGTTGCAACACAGTTTACTATTTCTGGCAGTTTTTCGGGTCCTGAACTTCAGGAGCCTTTTTGAAGACCTAAACGATTTTTTTAAAGGAAAACAGAGAGACCAAAACAATGTCAAAATGTTTGCCTTGTTTTTGTTCTGCCTCCTCTTCAAGATCTTTGAAACCGGGTATTATGATAGCCAAAAGGAGATCTTATGTAAAGTTACGACCCCGGGAAATTGATGTACCAATTTACCCAAACAGGGCCCACAGTTTTGGTGCTTCATCTCCTACGGTTAGGTTTCTGGATGTTTAGAACTTTTCATTCTTTCTCAATGATAAATAGACCTTGGAGCCTCATTATAACATAATTTAGAGGCATGTAGCCACCACATATCTTCTCAGAGGTAAGCTACCATCACTCGAGCTAGTTTATTTCCATTATGTTTGTAAGCATATTTCATTATTATGATGTTAATGAAATGAAGTGTTACTTATACTGCATCTCTATATTGATGGTTATATCTGTAATTTTTTGCATTCCTATTTAAGTTCAAATTAGTGGTATCAAAGTAGTTTTCTCTTTCTCTTTTCTTCTTTGCATGTCGCCAATGAGGTCAGGCTATAAGGAGTTAAGCCTCGATCTAGTTGAACCTTTGTACTACTAGCCTCTCAAACCCCGATGACCTCCTATGGAAAATGAAAGAAAGACGAGGGGCCAGGAGACCCTATCAAAATATTTCTTAAGGAAGCCCTTGGGCGGCAAGGGAATGCGATGATGGATAACTTTTCCCATATCATTCGACGGCTACCCACAAGTGACACATCTTCATCCAGCAGTCACACTGGAGGTGCCACTCCTTTTAAGGTACAGGTTAAATTGACATTCCCATATTTGAGGGCTAGATAGATGCAAACGTCATAGATAAATAGTTGAATTTGTTAGAAGGATATCTTTCAGCTCATGACATTTCCAATCAGGAAAATATGAAAGTGAACAAAAGTACGAGAGGGAATCCTCACTATTTTCAGAGCACCCACTTCAAATTCATTCCAAGATGCCATCAAGGAACAATATTACCCTCTCAAGAGTTATGAAGATAAATACATAAAGTGGACCACACTATGGCAGGGAAGGGACCAAGATCTATTGGAGTTCACAAATGTTTTCCATACCCTCCGCACAAAGTTGGGTGTCAAGGATTCTGAGCAAAATTTGGTACTCAAGTACCACAGTTGTCTACACAAGTACATATAGGATGTGATGCAACTCCTAGACATCTCCTTGCTTGGTGCATCATACTGATATGCTGTCAAGATTGAGCAGAAGTTTAAATAGAATAAGTGATACTTTGGATCCGCAAATCCAAAGCAAGGAAAAGGTGCCCCCAAACCACAAAGCAAAGGCAAAATCCAAGGCGGGATGACCCGACACAACCTGCCGAAGATGAAAGCAAAGAACAACACCACAAAGACAAATAAGGACATAGGAAAATGGTTTGAGTTCCATAGGAGCTCCACTGACAACACTAGTGAGTGTTGGGCTAAGCAATCACTGGTCATTGAGCTGAAGGCTTCCAATTCAAATGCATGTTCTGACTCTGAGTCAGAACCGGACATGGGGAATTACAAAGGGAAGTAGATCATTGACGTGGGTCCCAATGCCACTAGGGCCACCACCAAGATCTAGAAGAATGAGCCTGAATATCTAGAGGAGGGGGAACATCTCTTCCACTCACATATGTTGGTGAAAGGTTCTCGACTACAGTTCAATGTCGACAGTGGGAGTCGAAATCTAAGGTCATGAAGCAGCTAAGCCTACCGATGACAATGCATTTGCAGTCATACACCATCGGTTGGCTTCACCAAGGATGAGATCTCCATGTCAGCCAACAGTGTCACCTCCCTTATAGCATCAAGCCCTTCACTGATGAAGTATTATGTGACGTTGCTCCTGTTAAAGTTTGTGATGTATTATTAGGACAACCATACGTGTGGAAGGGACATGTTGCATATGAATCTAGGCCTTTCTCTTTGATTATTAGTTTAGGAAAAAGGTTGTACAGGATACCAGAGGTAGCTCCGCCTACCACCATCTCCTTGATCATTGCAAAGAAACATTGTAATATCATTTCCCATAATAGAATTTTTTTTTCTTTATGATTTGTCCTCAGGGCAAGAACAAGGTCATCGCCACGACTTCTAGACAAGGCTCATCCGCAAAGTAGTAGCAGAAGGATAAGGTCATGGAGTAGTATAGGGACATTTTCACCTCACCTACAGGGGTACCTCTGCACCGTTAGGTCAAGAACTCCATTTATCTAACTCTGGATGTGCCACTACCCAATGGAACAATCTATCAACACTCTATTTTGGAGAATGATGAGATCAAGAGGAAGATTCAAGAACTATTGCAGAAAGGGCACATCAGGCGAAGCTCATAACCATGTGGGAGCCTAATTGTATTGGTAAAGAAGAAGGATGCAACTAGGAGAATATGTATTGATTATCAGGAATTAACCAAGATCATTGTCTAGAATAGGTACCCAATCCCCCCAATTGATGGCCTTCTATACCAGCTCAAGGGGGCGAAATACTTCAGCAAGATTGACTTGAATTTCGGATATCACCAAGTGCCTGTTGAACCCTTTGATGTGTGGAAAATTACCATCAAATACAAGGAGGGCCTTTTTGAATGGGTTGGTCATGCCTTTAAGGTTGACAAATTCCCCCACAACCTTCATGAGATTGACGGATGACATCTTGTAGCCCTCCACCAATGAGTTCGTGGTTGTGTATTTATATGACTTCTTTATCTTGAGCCAGAGTTGTGAAGAGCACCTCCACCATATTCAATAGGTCATTCAAGCACTACGACAACACAAGTTGTGTGCCAATTTGGAGAAATGAACTTTTGGCATGACCGAGGTTCAATATCTAGGGTACATCATTGATGATCAAGGTGTGCATGTGGACCCAACAAAGATACAAGTCATTTGGGATTGGCCAACCCCAACCACTCTGACAGAGCTCCGCATCTTTCTGGGTCTTGCCAATTTCTACTACATGTTCATGTTGGGTTTCTCTCATATCACTTGGCCTTTAAGTCAAGTCACCAAGGGTGGAGTGAAAGAAAAGAAAAGAAATTGGTCTGAAACCCAACAAAAGGCATTTTCTTTGTTGAAGCATTGCCTCTGCTCTACACCAATTCTCACATTACCAGACCTACAACAACCATTTGAGATTGAGACAGACACCTCTAACTATGATATTGGTGCAGTTCTTACTCAGCAGGGGAATCTAGTGGCTTACCATAGTGAGACACTTTCATACATAGTCTAAAAGTATCCCACTTATGACAAATAACTGTATTTCATTGCATAGGCTTGTCGTCAATAGAAGCATTACATTCTAGGGAAGGAAACGATCATCCACACAGACCATCAACCCCTACAATTCATACAGACACAAGGGAAGTTGCAAAACGATCACCATCATAAATGGTCCACCTACCTTCGACATTTCCATTTGAACATTAATTAAAATAAGGGAAGCAACAATAATGTTGTAGACTGCATCAGTCGACCACCAGTTATGGCGTTGATCATTTTGCTCGACTCCTATAGACATGAGACTTTAGGGTGGCCGCATCTTTACCAGAGTGATCGAGAATTCGGTAGCACATACTAGACACTCCAAGAAGGGAAGAAAGTTCCAAATTTTCACCTTCAGGATGCACTGTCATGCCCCCTGGGACACATTGGTGTTCCTTCAAGTGAGCTTGCCAAGATGATTTGGGAGGCTCACTACAATTGGGTCTCTGGACATTCCGGAGGAGAAAAAATAGTGGAAGTATTGCAGAATTTCTTTTATTGGAAAAAACTTCATCGACATGTTGGGAAGTACATTAGATCCTGCACCACATATGCCATTTCCAAACCAACCATCAAGACGTAAGGCCTATATGCTCCTCTACCCACTCCTATTAGACCTTGGGAATCTATCTCCTTGGATTGCATGTCAAGCCTTCATTCTACTATGTACGGCAATGACTACGTTTTCGTGTTTGTCGAGAGATTCTCTAAGATGACCATCATGGTATTCTATAAGAAGAATATGACAACATAGGCCACTACTAAGCTATTCTTTGAGTGAGTATGGGTACACTTTAGGATCCCATAGTCCATTGTCTCAAATCAAGATAGTATATTCCTCAGTGCATTTTGGTCAAGTCTTTAGTCGATGTTAGATACAAAACTTACTAAGTCCATGACTTTCCATCCCCAAACTGATGGCCAAATAGAGGTTGTCAATAGGATGATCATACACATTATGCGCATGTACAACTCAAATAATCCACACACATGGGATGAAAGTCTCCCCTATGTCCAACATAACTACAACATAGCTCTCCACAGGTGGGGTTGGGATTTCAACCATTATGTCCCATTTATGTAGCCATACCATTTACAACAACCCAGAAAAATTCAACTCATGTCTAGTCCAAAGCAGATAGGGCTAACATCTTCATTGACCACATTCAGCAAATCCACCAATAGGTCCGTGACATATTGGCTAGACCCAATTCTAAGTACAAGAAGCGCCATGATCAACATCGAGTGTCGCACAAGTTCCAAGTGGGTGATAAAGTTTGGCTAGATTTGCAGAAGGAGTGCCTTGCTAGAACCCATCACAAGATTTTCTCGCTTTGATATGAGCCATACACCATCACCAAGTTTGTAGGGGAAAACTCCTTTGAACTCAACATTCCACCATCCCATGGTTTGCACCTAGTGTTCAATGTAGACTGCCTTCGGCCATACTTTCCACCATTGTTAGACACATCAGACATTTTAGAACAACTCACACCAATAGATCTAAACCCAGACTGCATGGAACAGGCCACAACTAATCGGATCATGGACATACATATCAAGAATACTCTCTAGCAGAACATCCAATTGTATCGGGTTGTCAAAGCTTGCCAACTTCTACACCAAGGCAAGTGGCTCACCAGGGACCAAGATCAATAACAGTTTCCCCATCTCATGGAGACACTAAATACAATATGGACCATTTATTCCTAAAGGGGGAGGACTAATCCAGATGGATGTTGGTGGCCACCCTCCTATTCCACTTGGACCCCCAACATTGTCTCTTTCAATTTTTTAGTTTTCTTAATTGTAGCATAATTTACTATTTTTGGTAGTTTTTCGTGTCTTGAACTTCCAGAGCCATTTTGAGGCCCTAAACGACATTTTTATGGAAAACAAAGAGACCGAAAAAGTCCAAAGCAAGTTTGTCAATTTATTTTCAACCTCCTCTTCAATTTGAGATTTTTTAAACAAGGTATTATAATGGCCAAACATAGATTGTGTGCGAAAGTTATGACCTTGGAAAATAGATGTACCAATTTACCCAAACGAGGCCCACAGTTTTGGCACTTCATCTCCTAGGGTTAGGTTTTTGGACATTCAAGTTTTTCCATTATTTCTCAATAATAAATTGGACTTGGAGCCTCATTGTAACATAGTTCAGAGGCATGTAGCAACATCTCTTCTCAGAGATACATTACCATCACCCGAGCTAGTTCCTTTCCATTCTATTTGTAAGCATATTTCAGTAGTATGATTAATGAAATGAAGTTTTATTTCTATTGCGCCACTGTATTGATGGTTATATCTATAATTTGTTGCATTCTTGTTTAAGTTTGGACCATTGGTATCAGATCAGTCTGCTCTTTCTCTATTTTTCTGTGCATGTCCCCAATGAGGTCAAGATATAAGGAGTTAGGGCTCGGTCTAGTTGAACCTTTGCAATACCAGCCTTGCAAACCTCGATGGCTTCCTATGGCAGAAGAAAATAAAGATGAGGGGGTGGGATATCTTATCAAAATATTTCTCGAGGAAGGCTCGAGCAATAGAGGAATGCGATGATAGATAAAGTTGCCCAAATCCTTCAACGACTACCAACAGGTGACGCTTCTTCATCCAGCAGCCACTCTGTAGGTGCCACACCTTTTAAGGTACAAGTTATCTTTGTCATTCCCATATTTTAGGGTCAGATAGATACAAACATCGTAGATAAATGGTTGAATCTATTAGAAGGATATTTTTCAGTTCATGACTTTTCCAATCGGGAAAATATTACTTTTGCACTTCTCTAAGCCACCCCACACATAAAGAACTGGTGGGAAACCTATTGTGAACAAAGGACGAGAGGGAATCCTCACTATTTTCAGCTGCACCAAATTGGTATTCTTTCTGAGATTCCATCAAGGAACAATATTACCCTATCGAGAGCTAAGAAGATAAATACATAAAGTGGACCATGCTACAGCAGGGAAGGGACCAAGATGTGTCAAAGTTCATAAATTTTTTCCATACCCTCAGTACAAAGTTGGGTATCAAGGATTCTAAGAGGAATTTAGTACTCAAGTACCATGGTTGTCTCGACAAGTACATCTAGGACAAGATGGAGTTCCTGGACATCTCCTTGCTTGGCACGACATACTGATATGTTGTTAAGATTGAATAAGAGCTTAAACAGAAAAAGTGATACTTTGGATCTAGGAATCCGAAGCAAGGAAACGTTTTCCAAAAACCATAGAGAAAAGGCCAAATCCAAGATGGGGCAATCTAGGACAACTTGTTTGAAGTCGCAATAAAAGAAAAAAAAACCACCATGAGAAAGAAGGACATGGGAAAATGGTGTGAGTTCCATAAGATATCTACTGACAACACAAGTGAGTGTTAGGCCAAGCAATCAATAGTAGCCAAACTAAAGGCTTATCAATCAGAGGCATGTTCCGACTCTAAGTCAAAACCCGACAAGGGGAATGACAAAGGGAAGCAAATAGTTGACATGGAGCCCAGTGTCATCATGGCCACCATTAAGATCCAGAAGAATGAGCCTGAAGAACCAGAAGAATGAGCCTAAAGATCCAAAGGAGGGGGAATTCCTCTTCCACTCATAGATGTGGGTGAAGGGTTGTCTGCTACAGTTCATTATCGGTAGTGGGAGCCAAAAGAACCTCATTTCAACAGAGGTCCTTAAGCGACTGAGCCTGCCGATGAAAGCACATCTACATCTATACACCATCAGGTGACTTCTCCAAGGAAGAGATATTTGCATCAACCAATAATATCTCCTCCCCTACAATATCATGCCCTTCACGGATGAGTTATTGTGTGATGTTTCTCCTCTTAATGTTTATGACGTATTATTTGGACAACCATAGTTGTGGAAGGGGTATGTTATATATGAATCTAGACCTCTCTCTGTGATTATTAATTTAGCCAATAACTTGAACAAGATATCGAAGGTAACCTCGCCTACCGCCATCTCCTTCATCACTACTAAGAAATACAGTAAGATCATTTCCCAGACTAGGAAATGTTTTTCCTTATGATTCGCCCTCGAGGCAAGAAGAAGGTTATGGCCAGGGCTTTGAGACAAGGCTCCTCCACATAGCAGCAGTAGATGGAGAAGGTCATGAATGAGTACAGGGAAATTTTTGCCTCCCCTACAGGGGTACCTCTGCCCTATCAAGTCAAGCTCTCCATTAATTTGACACCGGATGCACCACTACCCAATTGATCGATTTCTTGAAACCATGTTATTGAAAACGATGAGATAAAGAGGTAGAATTAGGAATTTTTCCATAAAGGGCACATCAGGCCAAGCTCATCGCCCTATGGGAGCTCGACTGTATTGGTATAGAAGAAGGATGGGACTTGGAGACTCTGTATTGACTATCAGGCACTAAAAAAGATCAGTGTCCAGAATAGGTACCCAATCCCATGGATTGATGACATTCTGGACCAGCTCAAGGGGACAAATACTTTAGGAAGATTGACTTGAAGTTTGGATATCACCAAGTGCCTATCAAACCCTTCGATGTGTGTAAGACTACCTTCAAATCTAATGAGGGCCTTTTTGAATGGTTGGTCATGTCTTTCGGGTTGACAAATGCCTCCACAACCTTCATGAGATTGATGGATGACATCTTGTGGCCCTCCATCAATGCTTTTGTGGCAGTGTATATATATGACATATTGATCTTTAGCCAGAGTTGCGAAGAGCAGCTCCACCATATTCGATGTGTCCTTCAATCCCTGCGACAACACAAGTTGTGTACCAATTTAGATAAATGCACTTTTGGCGTAACCCAGGTTCAATATCTGGGGTACATCATTGATTAGCAGGGTGTGCATGTGAACCTAGTCAAGATACAAGTCATTTGGCATTGGCCAGCCCCAACCACTGTAACATATCTCTACAACTTTGTGGTTCTTTCTAATTTCTACCGCAAGTTTGTGTTGGGGTTCTCTCATATCACTTAGCCTTTAATTCAAGTCAGCAATAGTGGAGTGAAAGAAAAGATTTTTTGGTCTGAAAACAAACAAAATGTGTTTGCTGAGTTGAAGCATTGCCTTTGCTCTACACCAGTGCTCACATTACCAGACCTACATCGACCATTTCGTATTGATACATACGCCTCCAACTATGCTATTGGTGTAGTTCTTACTCAACAGGGGCATCTAGTGGCTTACCATAGTGAGAGACTTATAGACACAGTCTGAAGGTATCCCACTTAGGCCAAAGAAATATTTTCCATTGTGAAGGTTTGTAGTCAATGGACAAACTATGTTATGGGCAACGAAACGGTCATCCACATAGACCACTGACCCCTACCATTCTTACAAACACAAGAGAAGTTGCAAAATGATCAGCATAAAAAATGGTCCACCTACCTGCAACAGTTCCATTTGAACATTAATTACAAGAAGGGAAGCACCAATAATGTTACAGACTGCCTCAGTAGACCACCAGTCACGACATTGATCACCGTGCTTGACTCCTATGGGCTCAAGACTTTAGGGTGGCTACATCTTTACCAGAGTGATCTAGAATTCAGCATCACATACTAGACACTCCTGAAAGGGAAGCAAGTTCCAAATTTTCACCTTTAGGATGCACTATTATGCCACCTGGGACACATTTTTGTTCTTTCAAGTGAGCGTGCCAAGATGATATCGGAGGCACACTACAATCAGGTATCTAGACATTTTAGAGTACATAAAACATTTGCGGTATTGTAGAAGTATTTTTATTGAATGAAACTTATTTATGATGTTGGGAAGTATGTTAGATATTGCACCACCTGCACCATTGCCAAACCAACCATCAATAATAAAGCCTATATACTCCTCTTCCTACTCATATTCGACCTTGGGAACTTCTATACATCGATTACATGTTGATCCTTCCTTCGAGCATGAAAATGATTACGGTTTCATGGTCGTTGATATATTCTCTATGACGGCCATCATGGCGACCTGCAAGAGGAATGCCACAGCAGAGGCCATTGTTAAGCTATTCTTTGAGTGAGTGTGGGTACACTTTTGGATCCAATAGTCCATTGTCTCAGATCTAGACAATATATTCCTGAGTGTATTTTGGTCAAGTCTATGGCCAATGCTGGATACAAAACTTACTAAGTCCACAACATTCCATCCCCAAACTCATGGCCAAACAAAGGTTGTCAACATGATGATCGTACACATTTTACACATGTACAACTTGAATCATCCATGCAAATGGGATGAAAGTCTCTCCTATTTCCAGAACAACTACAACAATGCTCTCCACAGCTCAATGGGCCATAGCCCCTTTTAGGTAGGGATGGGATTTCAGCTATTATGTCCCATTGATGTTGCCATACAATTTGCAGATACTTAGCTAGATTCGGCCCATGTCCATTCTAAAGCCCATAAGGCCAACATCTTCATTGAGTGCATTCAACACATCTGCTGGAAGGTCCATGATATATTGTAAAGAGCTAATGGTAAGTATAAGCAATGCCATGATCAACATTGTGTGCCACACAAGTTCCCGGTGGGCAACAATGTTTGGTTACATTTGCAGAAGGAGCACCTCGCGAGACCCCATCACAATATTTTACCACTCTAATATGGGTCATACACCATCACCAAGGCTGTAGGGGACAATTCCTTCAAGCTCAGTATTCCATCGTTCCTTAGTCTGCACCTAGTGTTTAATGTAGACTGCCTTCAACCATACTTTCCACCATTGCTGGACATATCTGACATTATAGAATAACTCACACAACAGAGCTAAACCCAAACATGGAATAGGCCACAATTGATCATATCATGGAGACACCAATCAATAACACTTGCTAGAAGAAGATCCAACTATATCGTGTTGTCAAACCTGGCCAACCCTTGCACCAAGGCAAGTGGCTCACCAGGGATCAAGTCAGCAGAAGTTTATGCATCTCATGGAGGCACTAAACACAATGGGGACCATTGCTTCCTAATGGGTGAGGACTGATCCAAGTGGATATTGGTGGCCATCCTCCTGTTCTACTTAGACCCCCAACATTGTCTCTTTCATTTTTTCAGTTTCCTTAATTGTAGCACAGTTTACTATTTTTGGTAGTTTTTCGGGTCTTGAACTTTTGGAGTCGTTTTGAGGCCCTAAATAATGTTTTTAGGGAAAACGGAGAGACCAAAATAATCCTAAGTAAGTTCCCTATGTTTTTCGGCCTCCTCTTCAATATATTTGAAATGAGGTATTATGATAGCCAAACAGAGATCGTATGCCAAAGTTATGACCCTAGGAAATTAATGTACCAACTTACCAAAATAGGGCCCACAATTTATGTGCTTCATCTCCTAGGGTTAGGTTTCTGCATTTAGGGTTTTCGATTGTTTCTCAATAATAAATAGGCCTTAAAGCCTCATTGTAACAAAATTCAGAGGCATGTAGCTGCCACATCTCTTCTCAGAGATAAGGTACCATTGCCCAAGCTAGTTTATTTCCATTATGTTTTTAAGCAAATTTTAGTATTCTGATATTAATTAAATGAAGTGTTATTTCTGTTTCATATTTGTATTTATGGTTATATATGTAATTTGTTGTGTTATTGTTTATGTTCAGATCAATGGTATAAGAATAGTCTGTTCTTTCTCTCTTTTTCTTTGCATGTCCCCAATGAGGTAAGGGTATAATGATTTAGGTCTTGATCTTGTTGAACCTTTGCAAGACGAGCCTCACAAACCCTGATAACCTCCTATGGAAGAAAAAAAGAAAGAAGAGGGGGAAAGAGATCCTATCAAGATATTTCTCAAGGAATCCCTCTTGCGATAGAGGAATGTGATGATGGATGACTTAGCCAAAATCCTTTAACAACTACCCACAGATGACATGTCTTCATCCAATAGCCACTATGGAGGCACCACTCCTTTTAAGGTACAAGTTAACTTTGACATTCCCATATTTGAGGGCTAGATAGATTCGCACACCATAAATAAATGGTTGAGTCTGTTAGAAGGATATTTTTTAGTTCATGACTTTTCCAATCGGGAAATATTACTTTTTCACTTCTCAAAGCTGCCCCACACATCAAGGACTGGAGGAAATCCTACTATGAACAAAAGGAAGAGAGGGAATCCTTATTGTTTTCAGCTGTGCCCACTTGGTATTCTTTCCAAGATGCCATCAAGGAACAATATTACCGTGTCAGGAGCTTTGAAGATAAATACATAAAGTGGGACACGCTATGACAAGGAAGGGACCAAGATGTGTTGGAGTTCATAAATTGTTTCCATACCCTCTGCAAAAAGTTGGGTATCAAGGATTCTAAGCGGAATTTGGTACTCAAACACCACGACTATCTACACAAGTACATTCAGGATGAGATGGAGTTCCTGGAAATCTCCTCGCTCAACGCAACATACCAATACGCTATCAAGATTGAGCATAAATATAAATAGAAGAAGTAATACTTTGGATCTGTGAATCTGAAGTAAGGAAAAGGCTCCCCCAAACCATAGAGAAAAGGCCAAAGCCAAGGTGGGGTGACACAGGACAACTCGTTGAATCCGCAAGCAAAGAACAACACCATCAAGAAAGAAGGACACAGAAAAATGGTGTGAGTTCCATAAGAGCTCCACTTACAACACAAGTGAGTGGTGGGTCAAGTAGTCACTGGTGGCCTAGCTAAAGGCTTCTGATTCAAAAGCATCTTCCAACTCTGAGGCAAAAACTGACAAGGGGAATGAGAAATGGAAGAATATCATTGACATGGAGCCTAGTGCCACCATGGTCACTACCAAGATCCATAAGAATGAGATTGAATATCCAGAGGAGGGGGAACACCTCTTCCACTCACAGATGTGGGTGAAGGGTTCTCCACTATAGTTCATTGTCAACAGCGGGAGCCAAAAGAACCTAATTTCAACATAGGTCATGAAGCCGTTGAGCCTACTCATGAAAACACATCCACAACCATATGCCATCGAGTGGCTTCACCAAGGATGAGATCTCTGCTTTAGCCAACATTTTCGCCTCCCCTACAGCATCAAGCCCTTCATGAATGATGTATCGTGTGATGTTGTTGTAGAGCCTCTAACCTACACCTCATCATCTACTATTATCTACTGTTTTTCATCACCTATCTCTCTCTTTCACCTCATTTTCCATGT